>JBCEWB010158343.1:0-10512 GCA_039654565.1 Peronia peronii
TCGGGTACCCATTCAAACCTGGGTGGAGTCAGGAAATGTGTGCAAATTGTCTTTCCCAAGGACAAAATGTCGGGACCAGTCAGGATTCGAACCCGAGACTTTAGATCCAGAGTCCAACGGCCCAACCGTTAGGCCACCGACACCACATATGATTCACAATATTTGAGACAAAATAGTATTATGTATATGTAAATATGTTAGGAAAATTCGTACACAGTTTGAAATAACGTTGAACTTTGAAGCTGATAAACATATAGGCGTGTTTATGTAATACAGCTGAGATGCTCATCTGAATGAGGCTCAACAGAGCATGACCCATAGATTAGATGAAGAAATTGTTTCGTCACCGTGAAAGCTTTCCAAAACAACAACAAAAAAAGCGGGGGGGGGGGGGGGGGGGGAGGGAGGGTTTTTTTTTTTTTTTTTTTTTTTTTTTTTTTTTTTTTTTTTTTTTGGTCAAAAGTGAAGAAGGATTTTTTAAGACAGGAATTTTTTTTTCTTTCTTTTTTTTTTTTTTAACAAAGAACCGTCGAGATAACCTCCACCAGGAGGTTGAAAGACGTATATAGAACGTAACGTAGAAGAAAAAAAGAGAAAAAGAAGAAGAAGAAAAAGAAAATGAAAAGAAGAAGAAGATGATGATGAAAATGAAGAAGAAAAAGAAGAAGAAGAAAAAGGCACTCAAAGGTCTAATCCGGCACGGAAAATCCGGCAGAGAAAATTTAACTACAAAGCACTTCTGTCTCTATCGTGAGACCATCACTCACGTCGCTAAGTATCTTTCATTGCAGATCTGAAAGAACAGGCTGCTCATCATAAAGACAACATCCCGCACAGACAATGATATAAGAACACCATACATCAGTCAAACAAAATGACTGCCTCCCCCGTCACACCGAGGCCCACTTCATATATACAAAGCCAGAGACCACCCAACGTTATCTCTGACGTACTTTTGAGTGCTGTAGTCCGTCTGCGATGGTACATCCACTATCACAGCGGACTTTGGCATAACGCCTTTCCCCTGCCCTGAAACACTGGTTGGACAACACTGGGTTTTAGTTTCATGAGCTCTCTTATAAAACAGAGAAATCAATATGCAATTTTCAGAGGATGAAATAGCGCAATGGGTTGTCTTCTACAACTATGGAAAGTTATATCTGAATAGGAGGGCGAACAATTAAACTGTGATGAAAAAGTCTTTTGTCGATGTACCTAAGTACAGTATTACTTGTACAGAAGTCATCCAGCAATGCCATTTGCAACCTAAGGGCTTTCAGTTAACTCTGAGAAACGATCGGTAATTTTCAAATCAAACTGTGTCTGTATAGCCTTGAAACGTTGAGGAATTTCTCTCTCTCTCTCTCGCTGTTCCCCCCCCCCCCTCCCCTCTCTCTCTCTCTCGCTCTCTCTCTCTCTCTCTCTCTCTCTCTCTCTCTCTCTCTCTCTCTATTGAATAAACAATTTTACAAATTTGTACTCTATAGTATTTCTTCAAACAAGCAGTACTGTACTGAAGATCTCTGTAATTTGTAGGCCGAATATAACTTCATTACCAAGTATTCCTCTATAATTCTGGGCAGCTAAAGGTTAACGATTAAGATCATTTGAAGCATTCTTCGCTCTCTGCAAATACTGCTGTACTTACTATCTTCTGACACATTCTTCCCTATAAACACATTGACAAAGTTAGACACACCAATACATATGTCAATAAACCACCAACGCTTGTTTAAGATGTAGGCCCTGATGTTAGAGAAAAGTAGAACAGGCAAGACCATATTAGACGTTATCAGTTCCCAGTTTGGTACCGCCACTCATTCACTATTATGCTCCAGTAACCTTTGACCTTCACCACTACTACACGAAACCAGACAGCTTTAACTTTAATGCCAATTATAAGGTCACGTAGTAACAAAGTCACTTTAACACTAAGAGTAGGTATTTGGGAATTTAGTTGAGATTTAACGGCGTATCAAGAAGTAGTTTATGACCTTAGCAATTCTAAATGAATGTCTAAATGGATAAACCTATTTCGAAATCTTCCATATATCTCGCTTTCATTTCCACACAATAAAATGAATTACAATCTTGATCTGCCCTTATCACAAACACGGGGTTTAAAGGTGATTTGAAAAAGTAGTGGTGCCAAATTGTAAATATTTAATTAAATCAAAATATCTGTGGCAATGTCAGAGATATACATCTACTAGAACAAACGACATTTGGGGTTTCTCTCAGACCGGGCAAATTCCGGAACCGAGTTAAAAAAGAAAAAAAAAGACTAAGTTTGTGTTGAAATACCCTCTTTCAAGGATGCCAGCAAGGAATTCCCATTTGGCGCGGTCTTCCAGACAAGTTTACGTTGGCATACAGCTCAGTCTTGACAGAAACTGTCAAATACAATAACGTTCAAATTCCAGAACTGTTAGTCAGAATTGATACGATGCAAGTATTAATAATGAACCTTTGACTACCAGAGCCAAAGAAAATTTCTTTCATAAAAACGTATTCCAGATCGTCAGTCCGACTGCCAGAATTTTACTTTGCCACTGTAATTTTATTGGCAACTGTAACTTAACTTGAGCTTAGAGAGAAGTTCACGACATCAGAGTGAATAAATTTGGCTTTCTTTCAACAGTTCAAATGTCAGATATCTCAGTAGTAAAAGGAATTCCTCTTTTTTTAGCCCCTAACTAGGCCTGGAGTCAACAGGGCATCTCCTGAGGAATATCCAGCTTATGGGATCCGTAGTAGTGATAGCCTTACAGTAATAGCAATAGGAGTTGTAAGGTAACAGGAAAAGTTCCGGTAACGGTAAGATAAAAGTAACGGGAACAGTGAGAGCAACACTTTCAGTAACAGCAATAGTAATAGTATCAGTAGCAGTAGCAGTACGAGTACATGTAACAGCAACAGAAACAGTAACAGTACCAAAAACAGCAGCAGGAGCAGCTGTAATAGCTACAGTAATAGTAGTAAGGACAACAGTAACAGTACCAATACCAGTAGCCTAGAGCAACAGTAACACTACCAATAACTGCAACAGTATCTGTGCCGGGTATCAGTAGAACAGTGTAAGTAACAGTACGAGTAACAGCAATTGTAACAGTAACAGCAACAGTAACCGAAGCAGCAGTAACACAAACAGTACTAGTAGTAACATCAGCAACAGCAGTACATAACAATAATGACTACACTAAGGATAATCGTTTGTTTTGTTATTAAAATAAAAAAAAGTAACATCTATCAGTTCTGTCGGTCATATGGTAGGCGTGTCCTTCACTTCCAGGTAAGCTCAACAGGTGTTTGTTCTCACCTGTGCTGTGTGGGTGAGATTGGAGTTTCCTACTGGCAGTCTGAGCACATATTAGCCTCCCCTCCCTCCTCTTCCCACCCCCACATAATCCTTGCCCTCTCCGGCTTTCCCCCCCTCTCCCTCTGTCTCCATGAACGTACGCTGCAATAGCGCTCATTAATTAATATCGATTCAGACAACGATACAGTGACGACTCAACAATATATGGCAATAAACACTCATGATAGCTCTCTCTCTCTCTCTCTCTCCAACATCATCATCAACGACAAGGATGAGGTCATGAATGACAGCCACCACCAACTCAACAACAACAACAACTACAGGTGCTGCAACAACATAAACAATGAAAGAAAAAAAAAAGGACACACACACACATACACACAAGAAGGCCAACGATATATTATTATACATGTATATATTTATACAGATTCTCGACGTTCCTCTTCCTCTAATTTCATCGGCCACTAAACTACGAGTCATGATTAAAACAATCCCAGAATCGCTACCATAACAATAACATAACAACAACGATAACAACAATAACAACCATATTTTCTTTAAAACATAATCATAAAAATAAATCAATAAAATTTTCACTCTACAGATCTGGTTTAAACAGTCACATGCTGGAAACACAGAAACACATTTCATTCATTGTAACAGAGCCTGTTTCATCAACAGAAACTGACTAGGATGCTGTTCTTATCTTTTCTAACGTCAGTATCCGCACTGCTCTGTATGCACCAATCCACTCACTGAGTTGGCCCAACACACACAAAGCTGCTTAGTGATACCGCTCTTTCAATGCAGCCTGCGTGCATCAGAAACCTGTTCGACGTGTCAATAGCCACCGAAAATATGAGGAGCACATACATTTGAAATGACACAATCATCAGGCTTCACTTGCCTATCTCTCTCTCTCACACATACACACACAGACACAGTCACTCACTCTCGCTGTTTCTATTGCTCTTTATAAAATGAAAAAGAAAATCCAAAGAATGTATTTAACGATCTGTCTGTCAAATTGTTTGTAGATTCACGTACAGTCTGTTGTTCTATGCCTGAACTACTGATCTATTTTGAAGATCAAACATCTGTTGAATAACCAGTGAAATTGTGTCTTTCAGCGGAACAAACTTCCAATCGTCACTTCTAGGAATTTTTAAAAAAAAAAAAAACACCCAAACTTCAGTTAAATGGTTGTGCCCAGAGCTATCAAAATGCTAAATGGAGTCCCGATTACACAGAGCGCAATCCATTTTAGTGCCAATTTAAAACCAGCAAAACTGGAAGTAGGCTTGGCAGAGATTCAACTATCGATGTGTCGAGAAGGTAAACTAAAACAAACGTTTAAAATTTTTAAAATGACGCTCCTAAATGTTTCCGTTTCGTTTTGTTTCGTTTTTAGAACCCTCGCGTTTTAGCGGTTTTAGGAGTCTAAAAATATAGCCAATTAACAAATCCACTTTCAGATTCACTCGAGCAAAGGATCTTCATAGACATACGGGGACCTCTCGCCCTTTATAAAATGACAGAACGGTGCACTCCTCTGTCAAACTCTTTGCATGGCTGAGCTTAAGTTGTTGACATTTTGCTTGTAAATGTATACATTTAACGAACCGTGCATCGGTGCTACAAAAACAACTTTTAAAAAAAAGACCTGCGTTGTTAGCGCTCATAGTTAACACCGCAATTTCTTGTGTGTGTCAATCATGGTTTAAAAAAATAAAAAAATTGTATACATATATAGGCTTATACATATATCGTTTTCCGTAAGGTAGGAGAGAGGGTGTCATAAAAAACTCCTGGATATCCATTACCAGACCACAAGACCAGCTAATAGGGCAGACAACAAGATGTCAGAGAAACAGGAATATGCTCTTTTAAATGTCCTGATGGGCCGCAAGTTAAACATGGCGAGGGCCATATCAACCACCATGATTCATTGTCTAGGGTCATAGCGTCATATTACTACAGGGCGCAGTGGAAAGCAAACGCAGAAGAGACAGACCACGCAAGGCCTGGCTTGACTATGCTAAAGAATGGGCTGTACTGGTCAGACTGTCATAACGTTGTTGCAAAGAGCAGAAAATGGAGAGCAGTGGAGTTCCTGGTTCTACTTCTTACCGATGATACTCCTTTGTCACGGGCATCATAGTGACGGTGCTATGGTGTTTTTTTGTTGTTGTTTTTTTCTTTACCCTCCCCGAAGAAAACCAACTCGTTTCGACAATTTGGAAATTTTTACTTTTTAAATATTTTTCTTATTTTTTTCTTTATAATATTTTTTCTTTATTTTTTAAATTTATTTATTTACTTTCTATTTTTTTCATTTTCCATTTCTATTTATTTATGCATTATCCATTTATGTATATTATATATTTTTCATTTTAATAAATATCTGAATACCAGTTGATGGTCTTTGTGTTTTTTTTTAAAAAGACACTTCCACAAAATGATGCTGATGCTGTTGATGATGATGATGATGATGAGAAAGAGCAGGTGAAGGAGAAGGAGGAGGAGAAGGAGAAGGAGAAGGAGGAGGACAAGGAGGAGGACAAGGAGGAGGACAAGGAGGAAGAGTAAGAGGAGTTTGTGCTCTTACAAACGGTTACGGTTTTGTTAAGTTTTTCAACCTCCTGTCGTGGTGGTTATCTCTGCTGTACAAAAACGCACAAACATGTAAGTTTGCGAGCTCAATAAATGTCTGATCTTACGAACAAGCCAAATTTATTTTCGAATCCTCTCCCATTCTCATATTTTTCTCTCTCTTCAGTTACGTAACTTTTACGTCTTTCAACCTCCTGAGGTTGGCTATATCTTCAGAGCACAGTAATACTATATCAATTGCTGTCTTCTCTATCTTTGTAAACTTCATTATACAGGAGAAGATAAATTCATGACAACTACAATTACGAGTTCCTTGCACAAAATCTTGGACTAATTAAAGATTCTGGCAGCATCCTTTTAGAAAGATAACACAGTTTGCGATGGGTAGGACAGAGAGGGTAAAGGGTGGGGAGAAAGGTTGAAGAATTCCAGAAAAACAGCAACAAACAAACATGATGCAGTCACCATAACACTGTAACCATGGTAACATAGAAAGGGGGGGGGGGGGGAAACACAAAAAAAAACAAAAAAAACAAACGATGCATTAAAAAAAAAACACAAAAACAAAACTGCCAGGAAATGGAAAGAGAGGTGTGCCAAACAGATTCGTGCCAGTTTGACGATAATAAGTTTACACTCCAAAACTGAGTGCGTAATAATGTAGCACTCAGTGCATTTAATTGCTGACCCCGCCTGTGTTGTTAGCCTCGAAGACACCATGCCAAGGAAAACACAAGGCTGAATAGATAGGAAGAAAGAGAAAACCTAGAAACCCACTGGTAGTAATATGCACCTGTGCTTTAGATTTGACTTAGTCTGATCCCGTTCATTAACCCTATGTGTGAGGATTTCCATTATTACATTAACCCAGTGAACCGTTGTGACAAAAATAATACTAGAATAAAGATAGGCTCAGTAACACTGCACGTAATGAATAGTCTGTATAGATTTGAATAGTTTATATTGAATTGACTAGAGCACAGAACTTTACCGATAATCAAATAATTCTGTCGATAGGAATAATCTCATTGCAGGGTCGATGGTACTCAGCATTTGCTGTAAAGTTATACGAACATAGTGTTTTAAAACATGCCCTGGGTGACTTAGATGCTTAACATTCAAGTTTAAGAAAGGGCACTTTATGCCTTAACCTTATATGAGTTGAGTATCATGTAAAGACACTACAAGCTGTTTGGAAAAGGAATATCTTCGCAAAATACGACGAGCGAATCTTTAACCTGATCGGATTCCCTGGTCTTTCTAAGGTTAAACTTGCCCATCCCGAAAATTAAAGGTGAAGAATTGACAGGTAGAGGAGAAACACAGGCCATGAACTGACAAATGCCGGGAAAGAAGAGCGATGAGGAGACATAATCGAGGGCCAAAATCATCCTCCTGTGCAGCAGAAAGAACAACAAATTGACCCTGGAGATCACGCCGACCTGGCCACTTTCCATACAGACTTGCGCAAACACCAGGTCAGGTGCGGCCGAAGGCGGTTGGCGATAGTGAAGAATTCCACCTGAATTTGGCACTCAGTTACATCACTTTGTCCTCATCACGATATCAATCACAGGATGGGTTTGAATCCTAAAAAGTCTCCAGAGATACTGAAAGGCCGAACTACTAATATTTCAACAATATCTGATTATCGTCAGTTTTTGGCCTAATTGCTGACTGGAACGACTACACGGCAAACAAACAAACAAACAAACAAACAAACAAACAGACAAACATAGACCTTTTTATGAACATGCATTAGACCTAGATCTCTACACAGACAAAACAGGAGTTCCAGGATACACTCTCTTATCCTTAATATTCTCAGTACACGTTACAAGAATAGCCGGGTTTCTATAACAATATTTAGTCTTATTCAAGAGATGACAGATTATTCTTTTGTTCCCCATCTTGCCGTCTAGTATTCTGTAGGCTCCCAGAGAAAAATACGGATATTTTAGAGTTATGTCATGTTAGTTTGGAAGCAAACAGAAATGAAAAGTTAGAACGATGAAACTTTAGGAGTCTGATTAAACATGTTTTATACATTCTGTAAGATTAAGTTCATGGGTCCTTGCCATTTGCATTCATCTCAGTACTAATAATTCGCAGCAGGGAGCGAATTTCTTCTGAAGTGCTAGGTTGTGTTCAGACAACCGGGCAGTAGGGAACTCAGAATACTGTATGATAGCGTTCGTGAGCAGAATGAGTCGTGCACTTTCTAACTATAGTGTATGTTAATGGAAAAGTAATTCCAATTATAATGAAAGTCTTTGGGCAAATCGATCTCTCCACATTTCTAGGGTTAAGTCTTCACAGTCCATGCATAGTGACATGTTTCATACACAGATAATAGTGGCCTCAAAAGACAGAAAACTAAGAACAAGTTAGGTATTTTATGTGAGGAAATGATTTTAGAGCAAAGCCTCTTAACTCATTAAATGCTGGATCAACTTTGAGAAACTCCATTGCATAGTGGGCAGTATCAGAGAAGACAACATGTTTTAGTTTGGTTTAACTAAAAATACCATACATGTATAATTAATGATACGTTTTACAAAAAATTCCTAAGCACAAAACTGTGGTGGAAATTTGATTTCACGGGTTTGTGAAGGGAGTTATATTTTATTACGAAATAAGAAGTAAGTAGTTTTGCTAGAAAACCCTCCCATGCCACAGCATGAATAAAAACAAGTGCGAGAATTTTCGTCCATAACACCGAATGAGTGAATGCAGATCAATATTATTTTAGTCAGCATAAATTTCAGTGGTCTCATAATAAGGTTTTGTGTAATGTTTCCACTCTGTCTTCAGACAACACTGTCCTTTTGTTTCAACTCAAAGAGAACCCACGGCCTTCGTTAGAGGTTGTTTAAAAAATTAATATAGATCAAACCGATACCATCATATGATTTCAAAGTATATGATGGCAGGCGTGCGCACCTCGATGTTGGTATTTTGGATGATTAAACTGAATGTTACTCAAAGAAAACGTGTTTGGTGTTGTGAACGCATGATTCTAGCGAACGTACAATTCGGATCACTTTTGCGAGTTTACTATTCAATTATCATCACCTTTTCAGAATATCGTCAAATGTGGTACCCGGTAAGCTTTTTTCGGCGTTATATAAATAGAGACATAGACCTTCATGCAACAATGCTGTGTGCCAAATTTCATATGGACACATTCAGTAGTTTTCCAGTCCATAAGCCTCTTATGGGTTTTGTCGCAGATTTACAGTATAGAAACGGACCTGCGTCTTAAAATAAAGCTGTTTTGGGCTTCTATTTTACACTGAAAAAATTAAATTACGTGCCACTATTTTTGAGTCATCACTGTGAACGAGCCAGTGGTTTCGTGAGCTCCTGCATCCGGCACGCAAACAGGTCATTGTTTACTCACGTGCTGCAATCACTGGTGCATTTTTGACCATGTCAGGCTGACCTCTCGCCCCGCCTCACGATACCTCTCCCATATTAAACTGCTGCCAACTACCACCTTCTTTTCTTGTATCTGCCGACTCCTCGTTTTTTCCCGTAGGCATAGTGATAGATCCTTCAAATTTCTCAACTAAGTGGATCTTAAAATAATTTCTTTTTTTTTTCTTTTACAAACTTGATTCGTTTTTTTAGCTGTGATACTCTCAAGTATTTCCAAATAATTGCATTTGCTAACTCTAGCTGGTTGAATTACCTAGTTTTCTGTTTCGTAAATTGTTGGATTTTGTTTTCATTTTAAAAAATATTTTATATAATTTTGGTTTAAAATCCATCTAATCTAATTAAGTTCGTGGACTTTGTGGTTATGTTGCATGCGTAAAGCTTTTGAGCAATTTTTCAATCTTTCATTATTACAAGCAGGTTTGTTATGATATTATATCACGGTTGGTGCACAACAAAAAATGCTTTTCTTTTCTCATCCCCCCTCCCCCCCCCCTCCCTCTTCCCCGTCTCACCCAATGCTCTTCATCTTCGCTTATATCGAAGCTATCACACACATTAGGCCTATATTGTTCTTAACCTTTGCAAAAGAATATCACATAAGAACAAAAAAGTTGCAACTTGATGGATCTTTGTCACTCTCTCTCAGTCAACAAAATGATAAAAGATTTGTGACAGATCAATATTGATTTACAATCTCCTTTTGTCCTCTCCCCACAAAAAAATGTTCCAAAGATAACAATGTCGTTTACCAAAGTCCACGTTAATCTTCGCCATATGATGTAAAAATTGCACTATTCGAGTATAATGTAGGATTTGTCATACTCCCAGCTTACAAAAAGTATAAGTCTGACAAGCCGTACATCGTTCAGGGAAGGGGGAAAATGTTTTTTTTCCATCTTCAGAAGTCGGGGTTTGTAACATCTACATCGTGCGTGGAGGGTGTTCTGTTTTTTGTTTCAATATATACATGTATATATATATGCATGAGTATATATATATATATTTTTTTTTTGTATATCTATATCTATATATCTATAGCTATATCTATCCATATCTATCCATATCTGTCTATCTATCTATCTATCTATCTATCTATCTATCTATCTATCTATCTATCTATCTATCTATCTATCTAT
>JBCEWB010158354.1:0-10511 GCA_039654565.1 Peronia peronii
GTCTATCTATCTATCTATCTATCTATCTATCTATCTATCTATCTATCTATCTATCTATCTATCTATCTACCTATCTAACTATCTATCTCCGACAGTGGCCGACCTTTTAGTGGCTGCTAATCGGACGGACCAGTATGTTTTCGGCCTTACTATGCAAAACCTCAAAATTTAGCCACCTCCAGCTACTCTAATGTCCAGTCAACGGAGAAGAAACAGAGACTTAAAGTCCAATTCGTTTTCACCTTCCCTGCCATTGCCCCCTTTTCCATTAAGCTATAAGATCCGATTTTCCAAAACAGCTTTATTTGTCTTCAATCTGTCTGCCCTCTGCCCTGAATCTGTTTCTTTCGGCCAACTGTTATGTCTCCTCGTCTCTTCCTTTGTATTTCATTATCGCCAATCGGTCTGGGTTGGAAAATTTTATTTTCAGCTCTGTTATTTCCATAATCTTTCCCAGTGTATCCCGCATCCAAATTCCTAGCTTGATGCACACCCGAATGTTTTAAAATACGTCTTTGCAATTCAGAAAACACCCCAAATATCACTTATGACTCTTTTGTTGTTGTTGTTGTTGTTGCTGCTGCTGCTGCTGCTGCTGTTGTTGTTGCTGTTGCTGTTGTTGTTATTATTGTTGTTGTTTCTGTTGTTTTGTTGTGCGTTTTGTTTGTTTCTTTGTTGTTGTTTTGTTTTTTGTCTTTTTATTTTAAACTTAAACGTTTCAGAAATATCTGGATTTAAAATTTTGACGTTGCACAACATGGCCTGCATTGTTATGTGACAATAAATAAACATTTCCCCACAACAAGACTAAACAGGAAACACGGGAATCACTGCTTCAGTTTGCTGGGCAACATTTAAGCGGTTTCCCCGCACATCCCATTTTCCCTTCCTCCCCTCTGCCTTACTGCATGGCTTACCTCCCCCCCCCCTCCCTCCCCCACCCCTCCACTTTCCCCCACAGCCTGAAGTGACAACTTCTGGGAAACATCTGTCTGCGACTCCTAAACTGTTTTCCTTGTCCCGGTTCTTTTTCGGGCATGATTGACGTCCAACGGTTGAAAAAAGGGCCCAGTTGAAACATTTCATGAGCCTCAAATTCTAGCTTACTGTTTGTGGTAGGCCGCTTTCCTGCAGACTCACATCCTGTGTTAGAGACGGGGGAACAGTGATTCCAAATCAACAATGAAGACAAACTGGTTCAAATGTTATGAAATATGAAACATAACTATTTCCCTGGCTGGCCGTTGTTATTCCACACCAGCATGAGATTAGCCAGGCAAGGCTTAGTTTGAGCAATGCATGACTCTTGGCTTATAGCTCAGGGTCACTTCTGCAGAGTAACTGCCCATGCCACACACAAACACTGGTTTGTTTGTTTGTTTGTTTGTTTTGTTGGGGTTTAACGACACATCAGCACGATTACGGCTATATTGTGTCAAACACGGTAAGATACGTTTACACGTCAAGAAGAAGAGAGGAAAGAGAGCGGGACAGAAGACAGGAGCAAGGAGAGAGAGAGAGAGAGAGAGAAAGAAGAGATGTCTCTCCTGGAATGTCGAGGATGGCATTCCATGAGAGACAATCCACCGATGGCGGGCTTACACCGCCTGCAGGTGGGAGCAGAGAACCTACTTACAAACCCCGGGCCCCAGCTGGGGGAGCTAACACTGGTTCTCAATCAATGATGTGACAAAGCTGACTGGTTCTGAAAACAGAATGCCATAACATTTTTGCCACTCCCTGCTGTTCTGTCAATATTGAGATATACTGGACCGGATTAGATATAAGAAAATCACCCGCTCTCTGAGAGAGGCAGGACACACTAATTCTCAGTCAATGACGCACTGTGAAAATAAAATGTCTTGCGGCCAGTCGAAATTAAGACGTAAGTCGCTGGGCTAGAACCGAGAAATCGGGCTTTGAATGTCATGAGGGGGGCCAGACATCGAATTTATTTTATTATTGCAGATATCGAAAGTGCATTCATTTCTGAACAAGACAGTGTCCTCCATTTATAAATATTACTTCATTAAAATCGGGGTTTTGTGAAGTAGGTATGTAGATTTATGCGTTCGACCGTTCATTTAAACTCGATTTTCTCGGAATTTCGGTCATTGCTAGAGGGCCCCCCCCCCCTCCTTTTCTCTTTAAACTGCAATATTTCTAGCTAGCATAAAGCTAGCTCAGAACTTTTCTCACCATCTGAAAGGGTATGAAATAAGCTTTCACATGATACTAAAAGGTGACAGATATCTGGTGAAAAATCGACATACGTCTCATTTGGATTGGCCGCGAGACAAATGTACGGTGGCTTTGCTGGCCCCTGCTATACCAGATCAGACTGTGTTAGATAGACAGGACTCAATCTGAACAGGATCTAGACCTCCGCTCAGAGCTCTGTGGTAGAATGTTATTCTACAAACCAATGTCCAAAGTGGGAACATTACTTCGCAAAACAATCTTCTTCTTCTTCTTCTTCTTTTCTGCCGCTTATACCACTAAGGGCGTAGCGGGAAGAATGAGATGTCTGTCTGCTGCACGTCGGAATGCCTGGACCGGGGGAATGTTGTAAAAAAGATACTTTGACTCCGTCATTCCAGGTCTTCCGGGGGCGTCCTCTGGCTTTGCGACCACTGAATTTTGTGTTTTACATGCACGTTGCGCTGGCTGGTGTGTTGGGAGACGTGAGAGGTGCCCAAATCATTTGATCCTTTGATGTTGAATATGGTGGTGGATGTTCTTTGTTCCTATCATTCTCTGATTTTGGTGTTGTGAATCCTGTCTCTTCTGGTCTTGTTGACAGCTATTCCTTAAGCATCTCATTTCACAGGTTGTGATTTTGAGCCCCAGAGTTTTGGTTAGGGTCCAGGTTTGACATTGATATGTGAGTGTTGGAACAAATATGGAACTTATAATTTTGTTCTTTGTTTCCATTGGGATAGCAGGATGTTTTAGGCGTGGAATCAGCTGGTAGCTAACATTGTTGGCCTTCTGTATCCTATTTTCGATTTCCCTGTCTATTCGACCATCTTCTGTGAATAGACTATCAAGATATTTGAACTCTTTGACCTGTTTTAAATTTGTGTTATTGATGTTTATGTTGAGGGTGTCCGGTGTCCTGCTGATCTTCATTGTCTCTTTCTTGTTGATACTGATCTTCATATCATACTCCTCGCATGTGGAGTTTAAGCTGGAGGTGTGGTCCTGGAGGCGTTCTTCAGATTCGTATGCAAAATAATGATGCAGCAAAACTGGTTCAGCTGTTGTGAAATATCCAAAGATGCCGTGGGGTTTTGCAGTCTCTGCAATTCCAGGCAGTACTGACGTTGGCTGGACACGGCGAAGTTTGAACTACTCTCCTCACAGCTCAGTGTTTGTGTACCTTTCGTTATTCTGTGGTTAATACCCAGACACGGGGTGATGCTGATTCTTTACTAATGATGTAGCTAAACTGGTGCAAAAGTTATGAAAACAGAATCTGACGTGGCTTTGTCGACAACTGCTACTCCAGCCAAGAATGGGTTAAGCTAGGCTCAGACTGTCTGTTCAAGCCATGGACATTTACCACATATGCCATAGATACCATATTTGGCATCTTCCAGCTCGGCATGATTGACAGGGTGTCCATATCTTCATGGGCATCACACGTTAGCTACATCATAGATATTCCTCTGAAGCAAGTCTTTAACAAACGTTGAAATGTAGCTATTCACCAGGACAGGTGAAACTAAATGAAAAAGATGTAATTGCATATTTCAAAAATAACATTAAATACTTCAACTCACTGGCCTTCTATTTTAGCACTGAAAAGCCTTGATTTAACACAGAAAAAAAAACCATTGAGTTTGTTGAAAAAACAAAAGTTGCCCCTTAAACAATCTAAAAATAATAAGCAAAAAAAAAAAAAAAATGTTATGTCATGAGCCGCCTCTGCATAGAAAAAAAAAACCATATTTCGTCTTTGTAGGTTAATTTTTCCTCCGTCTTATCGCCGTCCAACATTCGTGAAGAAAGGAGGAAATAGCCAACTCTCATTAACGAGAAATGAAAGGGATTGCCCAGCAAAGGGGCATGAACTTTAAATCAAACGCACATTACGACAGCCCTTTGACCAATTTTTTTTTTCTAAATTTCATCGCCCTGAGGTTTGACATATTATTGCCATTTTGAAAAAAAAGAAAAAAGCGCAACTGGTTGGCTATTCCAACGTGCCGATTTAGGCGAGATCATCACGTCTTGCGGTGCAATCAATAACGGCACATTGGGGCCGGCTATAATCACCACCACTTTGCCCTTAATCCGCCATGTTGAACTATGCCTGGTTTATCATCTGCACAGAGTGATGGATGATTGAAGGACCGTTCCTCTCGCTTCATTTGAGCCTCACTTCCTGGATGATAAAGGTCGACCTACATTATTCTAATCATGGTTTTGTCGGGGCGCCATGGCCCAGAGACGAGGAGTCTGCTGCTCGGCGAAAACGTCTCAGATTCGAATCCTACGAGGGAATGGAAAAGATTTAGTCTGCCGGTTTTTTCTAACAGTCCCCAAGTTTCTTGGATTGGGAAGTCCGATGTCTAGTTTTCTCAGATAAGGACAAATATATTTCGAAAGGTCTGTGTAATTACGCACACTGAGAACTTTTGGCAGTTGAACATCGAATGAAGTGTAAGCGGAGGCAAAAATTCCAAAAACACGATTACCCACACAAACCATGTTCCTCATAGTTCAATCATTTCCCCACCTGTTCAAAGACAACTGTTCCCGCTAAAAAAATTGCCTCACCCATTGCCTCACTGTCTTCTCTAAAAAACTACATCTGGTTCACTGTGTGTTACAAATACAGGCAGCAAATCAAAACCGTACATTTTGAAACCTTAGTCGTGTTGTTCTTGATGTTGTGTTGGGGTTTGACGACACATCAGCACGATTACGGGTATATTGTGTCAAATGCGATTAGATACGTTTACACGTCAAGAAGAAGAGAGGAAAGAACGCGGGACAGAAGACAGGAGCAAGGAGAAGGAGAAGAGATGTCTCCCCTGGAATGTCGAGGATGGCACTCTATAGGAGACACCTCACCGATGGCGGGCTTATACCACCTGCAGGTGCGAGCAGAGAACCTACTTATGAACCCCGGGCCCCCGCGGGGGAGAAACCTCAATAAAGAGCAGGAAGTTTTCAGCATGACTGTAACGCAGCATGTATTGCTTTCAGTCAAAAGTAGCAGCCTAAGAAACAAGTCCTATCTCTGTGGTATTTGTTCTATTCCGGCTCTTTGTACTTTTCTGATGCTGTGCAGAAACAATATAAACACAGCCGTAACAATAAACACTACAAAACCAAATCGTTTGATCTTTTACAGTTTAAATACAGTGGAAATAACAACGGCAAGATATGTGACTGCATCTGGAAAAAAAAAAAAAAAACCACAGTTCTTTATTTAAAAAATTATATTTATTATTAAATTTATCATTACATTATTTCAGCCATGTAACAAGATCCAACGGTATAGCAGAGGGAAAGCAAAAAAGCGGTAGCACAAGAAATGTGGAACCAGCAATGTCTAGGAATGGGCAAAGAGATCATTCGCTGTCACCACGATCCTAATCCACAACTGCGACTCATGGAGAAGACTGGTGCACAATTCGTCAGGATGAGCCGCCATGACTCGAGGCGGATTACGGGCTGAGAAGATTTTGTGTCTGGGGTTTAACGACACATCAACAAGATCAGGGCTATTGTGTGCCAAACACGGTAAGATACGTTTACACGTCAAGAACAAGAGAGGAAAGAGAGCGAGACAGAAGACAGGAGTAAAGAGAGCCAGAAGAGATGTCACCCCTGGAACGTCGAGGATGGTATTCTATGGGAGACATCTCACCGATGGCGGGCTTTCACTGCCTGCAGGTGGGAGCAAAGAACCTACTTATACAGCCCGGGCCCCCGCGGAGGGGGGGGGGGCTGAGAAGAAGAAGACGAAGATTATATGAAAGCCTCCCTAGAAAAAGGACTCGGGAAAAAAATCATATTGAACACACAGGAGTTAAGTCCAGAGGCAGACCAAAAAAATACTTGGAGATGTGCTGTCCGAGTTTGGATAATGAAGACAGGACTGAATAGTAGAACGCAAAATTTCGGGAAAACTCCCGTCAGGCGTTTTACTGCGTCATTGAATCATTAACACTACTCACTACTACTATAACAATGGGAGGGCATCTAGGTTCAATAGGCTCACAGCAAAGTGTTTGAGTCATAAATTTCCTACCCACCGTAACAGGGTCAAGCCAAGAAGTGAGGCAAACTTACAGCCGAGGCAAGGCCAAGGACATGGATCAATGGTATTTCCCCAGGGTATTGGTGAACTCTAGTGGCACACAATGGAAGAGACAGCACATGACGGAAGACTTTGGATAGCGTTTGTAAAGGATCCAACTGTACACCACTAGGAGTTACAAGAAAGGGGGTGGTGATTATTAATGGTGTCAACGTACTTATCTTGCTCAATAAGTTCAGCATTTTCAAGCATTTGTTTTGTTCTGTTTTCCAAAGCTACTGACGTAAATGTGTGCTTACCCGTGTGTGTATTCGTGTTTTAGTATTTGTATACGTATACGAGTCCCCCCGCAGGGGCCCGGGGTATATAAGTAGGTTCTTTGCTCCCACCTGCAGGCGATATAAATCCGTCTCTCCCATGGAATGCCATCCTCGACGTTCCAGGGGTGATATCTCTTCTCTCTCTCTCCCTCTCTCTCTCTCTCCTTGCCTCTGTATTCTGTCCGCCCACTCTTTACTCTCTTCTTCTTGACGTGTAAACGTGTCTTACCCTGTTTGGCACAATATAGCCGTGATCGTGCTGATGTGTCGTTAAACCTCAACACAAACAAACATATATGAGTGTGTTTGTGTGTATGTGGGTGTGCGCGTGTGTGGGGGATGTTTGTGTTCGCAACCTGCAATGGAAATGGAACTTTAACCGTGTTCAGATTCTCCTAGTATCACCTCGAGGGCGAAGACCTGGTTGTTTTTCTTGGCTTGCCTTCCAAGTTTTGCCGCAAGCGATATGGTTCTCGGGTTGCAGCTCTTTTTTTGAGTTTGCCTATCGTGAGATGCTCCTCGTGATATTTCAGTATGTTATTGTTACGGGACCTAGTTATTTCCCTTGGCCAAGAGTTGTTTCCCTTGGCAGCCAAGAGTTGCTTCCCTTAGTGAAAATGTCCATTTTATGATTATTGTGATTATTTATGTCAATCATCAATGTAAATCCTGTCAAAGATAATGAGTTATCATATGTCATGTTCATGTCGATGTCCATGTCCTGAAATGATGTAATATGGATGTTCAAGTATTAATATGATGATGTTTGTGGCTCTATGTACACCCATAATTAAGTACAATGCCTGTATCACGATGTCCGAATCGTTTCAGTGCAATAAATGGAGTTAACTGGTCCGCTATGAATTTCTGTGTGATCACTCTACGATTGGTGAATGCTCGATGATTTACAACATATGAGGACATAACAGTTACTTTGTTTGTTTGTTTGTTTGCTTGTTTGTAATCTTTCTAACTCGTCTGTGTCTATGTGTGTGAGTGGAGATTACTCAAGTTTAGTGAGCGGTCAGACAGATAAATAAACAGACGATGAGAAGTTGTGGACAGCTCTGACGTTTGCCGGAGATCGATTCGGGACAGCGACCAGAATTTTACAAGATATTTCATTACTCAAGATTTTTTGCATTACTCAACGACGCGGACATGGATACACACAAACACACACATACACACACATGCATGCACGCACACACACGCACACTGAATGGATTTTCTCCTGATCACAAACAAATTTAAACCTGTCTGATCTCATCTTCTTATCTATTTGACTGACGTGCAGGACTAGCTATCCAGGGGTCCAGTAATCCTGTAAATTAACTCAGATACCAAATCACGTCTGGTACAGAGCCGACACCTCAATCAATTTGGATAAAGATACAAGTAGAGCAGGTTTGCATAACTCGACCCTGACCTCCAGCAGAAATGTCGAATAAGCTGGAAATGGACCACATCACCACAGGTGGTTAAGAGGAACGGCTTTCACAGTTTTCATGTAATTTCCAACGAAAAATTTTGGCCACGGGCAAATTATTAAAAAAGAAAAAATTCACCACACATTTCAATTCAGTTCTGTCACACATTCACATATAACGGGAACTTTTTTTGCACCAGTTTCATATTTGAAGACTAAAGGAGAAGAACAACAGATGTCCATTTTTTAGAATATTTTCAGAGTTATAGTCCAGGGGTTTAGTCCTGAGCCTAAACCCATCGAAGAAGATCAGAAGAACGGCCACTCTTGTCCAAGGCTATGATTCTGAATCAATTATTTTGACAAACAAAAAACACAAATGTCTTTAAAAAACAAACGTTTGAGTTTTTTCTCAAATGCAAAAAGTGGACAATGTGATTTTTTTTAACAATCATTATTGCCCAGAGCAATGCTTTGAATCACTAACTTTAATAAATAAATATTTTTAGTGGACATTTTTAAAGTAATTCTTCTACTTTGGTCCACACTTTTCTTTGACAGATGTATGTTAACTAAAAAAAACTAATAAAAAAAATGTAAAGAGAAGCAAGATCAACTTCGTGCTTTTTACTTGAGGTTTCTGGTTTGGTTTGGTTTAGTTTGGAGTTTTGTTTATCGGTGGCGAACATGGGATAGACATTGAAGGGTTAGTAAAATATAGCAAAAGATGGATCTAGCATGGATTAATAAATATAGTAGATGTTTAAAAGCCATCAAAAAACATCGACTAAACCTGTGGTTTGGGGTATGGCTCAGACCATGGAACATTCTGTAACACTCATTGTTTGTCGAAATTCTGTGTGATAAATATGCCAGATGAGAAGAAAAGAAATTTGACTTATGTTTGCGTTTATTTACAATAGTTTTGGTGAACAGACTCTGTATCTGGTTAAGGGAAATAATGGACTGCTAAAAAAAAAGGGGGAGGGGGACGAGAGGGACAAACACCACACAAACAAATAAACAAAACCGGAAATATCTAAAATACGTGGAAAATCTACAAATCGGGTGCATAATAAATAATATATTCATATATATCAGATCTTGAAAATCGGGACGAGTTTGTCATAAAAAATATTACGAACGTTTTACTATAAGATTGTCCAAAACGCCATCAAATTATAATTTATATGCTATGTCCTAAGTAATATTTAGCCTTCCGAACCAGAATTGTCAACCAATTCCCATCTGTTTTTCCATCTATCCATCTATGAACATCCGTCCATTCCTCAGTTTATCAATCTATACATTTATCTATCTGCCTGTCTATCTGTCCACCATCGTCCGTTTGTCCGTCCGTCTGTTCATTTTCCTATTTTTATCTATTCATCCATCCATTCATCCACCCCCATCCACCGATCCATTTATCCATCCACCCATTCACCTGTCCGTCCGTCCGTCTGTCGGTCTGTGTATCTGTCTATCTATCTATTGATCCGTGCCTGGATTGCCAACTGCATGCCACCAGGCACACTATCTTTTTAAAACAGCAAAACGTCATATGAGATGCGACACGATGAAATCCGGCACTCGTCAAACTGAGGCGACCGGAGAAATCACGTGTTTTCTAATAGTGACGAATTTCTAAGGCAATTTTTTTTTCTTCACAGAACCCTTCTAGATCAATGTAACAATGCATTTCAGAGTTAAATCTGCTGAATAAGCTTGAGTAAAGGCCCAAAAATTGCAATTTAGCGGATGGCTAACAAAGATTAATAAGGATTTACAAAGGTGACTGGCCATTTTCTCACTAAATTCACCTGCAACAACAGGTCACCCCCATTGCCTTTAATTGCCAATAGCTCGACTCCTACTTCAGACAGAGAAAACATTTTTTCACACACAGAGAGGGAAATGGATAAGCTTCACATTGGTACCAATAACTCCATATGCTCAAAATTTGACGAGAGCCTGATTTCATCGTGTGGCATCTCATATGTAGCCGTCCACATAATTGTCTTCCTCTAGGTTCACAGATATTTCAAGTCCTAAAATAACATTATGCACTGACAAAACAACATGAAAACAAGACAAAAATGCCACACAAAACTACAAGAGATCTCTCAACTCAGAACAGTCAGCTTCCCCCAGATTCTTCAGCACCAACTCAAGATAAAATCTCACTCACCTGTTCGGCCAATTCTCTTGAAGGCTGAAAATAAACAAACAACAAAGCCCTGTAAAGCCTGCTCTCAAAAGTCTTTCAGTATCAAGTGGCCTTGACGAAAGTAGATAAACAAACAAACAAATTCAATCAGAAAGAAAGAAATATCAAAACAAAAATGGAACAAACCTGTCATTTTCCTGGTGACATTTCGGAATTTGTTGGAAAAGGATGCAATTTCTACAAGAAAATCTATCTATCTATCTATCTATCTATCTATCTATCTATCTATCTATCTATCTATCTATCTATCTATCTATC
>JBCEWB010158365.1:0-10511 GCA_039654565.1 Peronia peronii
TATCTATCTATCTATCTATCTATCTATCTATCTATCTATCTATCTATCTATGTATCTATCTATCTATCTATCTATCTGTCTTCCGTTTGTCTGTCTGTCCGTCCGTCTGTCCTCTCGTCTGTCTGTCAGCGGTTGGTCGGTCTGTCTTTCTGTCTGTCCATCCATCCAGCCATCCAGTCACCCATCAGTCACCCATCCGTCCATCCATCCGTACGTGCGTGGTGTATATATGTGTGTGTATCGGTGAATATATGTATGTTCACATTAATTATTAAATTATTTAGATAGCCTACATGTCTCTGCCCGTCTATCTGATGTCATGGTTTGTGTTTCTGTAGCATTTCGTACTTACCAAAGAAGGACAAATACGCCGGGATCAGGGCTGTTTAATGTTTGATAAGCGGACAAGACAAGTCGTAGCACAGAATTGTGAATTTGCCCCCGGAAAATGGACATACACCCAAGTATGTTGAGATTATTACTGATGATTAATGTCAGTTTATTTGTGTTAACTAACATACTTATATATCCTTGTTGTTGTCAAGTTGCCTTTTAGCAATCAATTTACCATCACCAATACTATTATATCCATTATTATTATTATTGTTGTTGTTATATTATTATTATTATAATCTTACTTATGCGCTGTCAATTTACTACGGTTCACCAAAATTAATTTTTTTTCTGCGATTACATGACGAAGAATTCATCCATTTATTCTGTAGATATCAATTTTGTTTCCAGTTGACAGACATAAATGGAAATAGCCAGTAAAGGTTGTAAATTTACTACTTTAGCTATTGAGGGCCACCCATTCGAAAACCCACTTTTTGAAATTTTCTTTACAGGCATATAATGTAATTCGTTTCATATCTATCTAGGAAAACACGATCATGTCGTTAGAAGGCGGGGCATGTTTGAGCCTCACGGTAGACAACTCCAAAATTGTAATGGCTGCCTGTAACCCAAGCGACAGACGACAGCAGTGGTTATGGCCCAGAAGCAGTGTTGTTCTCCATACATGATGACAGTTGCTGCGCCACAACAAAAGCAGCTCTATTCTAAAATCTAATCTCTTTTGTCAAAATAGTTTAGACTAGGTAAGACCACAAAAAAAGGGGGGGAAAATGTGAGAGGCTGTGCTCAGAAAGAAAAAAGGGGGGCGTGTGACTGATGATTGTAAGCTTACGACAGACAGCGAAAAAGAACGGGGTTTTTTTTTTTTCAAATATAATGTTTGCTTTTCTTTTCTTTCTTCCTTTTTTTTTTTTAATTTTGACATCTTGGACAGGCAATAATAAAAGAAAAGAAATAGTATTATAGAAACTCTAAAAGTTAATAAAGAACACAGTGAAAACACTAGTGTATAAATTAAATCATATCTAAAAGGTCCAAGAAATCATCAGTATTCCGATCAGCAAACATAAAACCAGTCTACCATCAGCACATTATGAAAACATCCCAAAACAAACAAGTACAAAAGACTTGACCTACCATTCAAATGAACCGGTAATTTAGAGCTTTACAGAGAATAATGTCTGCCATTAGTGCCTACTACATAAGCTTATAAAAATGAACTGAGCTCATACACATGTTACAAAATAGACCGTGGTTTAGGCCCGTTTTATCAGATTAATTATGATATCCTTAACTCAGTTTCCAAATGTTTTGTGTCCATTTTCGTACAAGTTACAAAGTTGGGAGTCGGTACATCTTCAATCTTAAACTGACAACAAAATTTTCTCAAATTCCTGGATGTGGCATTGATGTAAAGAGAAGAGTTTACAATTTAACTTTGAACAAGCCATCTTGGAATATTGGTTTCGACTGATAACTTCGCTTTAATTTCAGTAACGGCCTCAGCATGGTAAACAAGGAATGCAGAGTTAGAGTAAATTAATGATGAACTGATCTTTACATTTATCGCAAGAAGTGAACATATAACACGTGTTCACTGAGGCGACGATGTGATACTGTGCTCTACAATCGGGGTGAATGATCTGTTGCCGATGGTTGACTTGACGTGTTCACTGTCTGTATCATTCATGTTGATGTAGGCTACAAAGCTTATAAAGATGTGTGCCTTATGGACGGAAAAATGTTTCAATATCTCGTATTGTGCATGTGTTTGTGTAGCTCATGCGTGCGTGTGTATGTATGTCTGTGTGTGTCAGTGTATGTGTGTGTGTCTTCTAGGATATTAGATCTAAATCTAAACAGTCAAATGCGTAAAAACAAATTGTATGAAGTCTCACCGTGGTGGACTCATTCTGAGACGGCTGAGATAGTCTTATCTATACCGCTACTATGAATCTGCCATAAAACCCATGAAAGGCTTGCTTATGCCTTATGGACTCGAAAACTAGTGAATGGATCCATCTGAAATTCGGCACACAGATCTGCGTTTCTACATGTACTTACATAAATCAAAAAAAAAAAAAATCACTGTAGTTCACGTTATACTAAAAATGCGATAATAACTGAATAATAAACTCGCAAGGCTGTTTGATCCGAATTGTTCGATGACAGAATTGAAGAGGGGGGGGGGGGGGGTAAATTGTCGCCCGCAGCATACAATCAGCCTGATTTTCATTCAATTCAGTCGTTGACCGGGAGATTCCGGTTTAAAAGAAGAAGAACGCGATATGTAATATTTTGTATGAATGTATGCCCCCGCCCCTTACTTTTACAATGATAACCTGGTGGTGTACTTTACAGTGTTTAAAGCTTAAGCAGTGATACTGTTGTTTCGTAATCCTTTTGCTTTTTCACGCCTTTTGTTTCGTTCAGTTTCCTCGGTGCTCTTAATTTATACATGTATTTGCATACAGCCCCCTTCTCATTAGACACTATTTGTAGCTGTTTTTCTAAAAATGTGTAATTTGTCATCAACATAAAATTATTGATTCAATAATCCCTGTTCGTGGAGCAGGTTTATGTACTAGTTATTAAAAGACTGAAAGGCCTTCAAAAACTCGACCTCGATCATTCTGAGTCTGCACGGGATAAAGAGCCATTGAAACGTGGTAGCTAAAAATGGATTGTAAACCTTGGCCTGTGGGTCAATGGCACAATCGGGGAATGATTCCACATCTCTTTGATATATCTGTCAGGACCCACATCGAACATTTTCCTGGAAAGAATACTAAGTGACGCCCGGCAGGATCACGTATACCTACATGCAATAATACATGTACATGTATAAATTATGTAGCCGTAGACATGTACATGTAGACCTAGTACATGTAGTATTCGCACAGTAGCACATAATGATAGGGGGACGCAGTGGCTCTGTGGTTTGACGTCTGCTCACGGAGAAAACGGGCCGGGATCGACTCGCGGGATGGAGGGACACGAAGATCGAAAACCCGCATTTTTTTCAGTGACTCAACGGTCCCCTGGCTTCCTGTGGGCAGGGAAGCTCGACGTCTAGCCTTCTCGGATAAGGGCGAATATATTTCGGAGGTTCCGTGTGTACGTTACGCACGTTAAAGAACCCTTGGCAGTTCAAAATCGATGAAAGACTAGGCTGCCTGCCGCTGTCCAAGCAAAATTTCCAAATTCCAAATTTCTACCCACAAAAATTCTTAGCAAAAAACGGGCAACCTCTTAAAAAAGCCGAGATAATCCTACTTTCTTAGGATTGAAAGGCTTAAGAAAAACAACATAATAATATGATACGAGCGCTTGTTTTGTATTGTTTTGTTTTTCAAGCCTGTCAATTCTGAGAAAGTAGAAATATCACGGCTTTAAGTGACTGTCCTGTTTTTGGTGTGAATTTTTTGAGTAGAAATTTGGAAATTGGATTTTTTTTCCGGACAGCGGCGTCCCGCCTACTCTTCATCGATTTTTAACTGCCAAGGGTTCTTTAACGTCTGTAACATGGCAACTCTTAAATATATTCGCCCTTACCCTAGATGGCTAGACGTCGGCTATACCCTCCCCAAGAAGTCAGAGGATCATTGAGTAGCTCTACTGAAACATGTGCAAATTTCAATTCAGTCCTCGTATCCTTCCCATCCCGCGATGGCAGGATGTGCGAGTCGAACCCGCAACCCTCGTGCGTTGTTCACCACGGAGCAGACGCCAAACCACATGGCACGGCGACCTCCCGAGCGCTTTGGTACCGGGTACTGATGCCTTTGTAGAAAAATGTCTAGAACTACATGCATACCCGGTAGTACTTATAGTACTAATACGCACAATGTAGTATTTTAGAGATCAGAACGAGAACCGCATACACTATTTATACAATGTACATGTATAAAAGATAAGGTGCAAAATTTCCAACCCCACGGGTGAAGGTTTTTATGTGTTTGTTTGTCCTGATGTACGTCCCCTCCTTTTTTTTTTTTAAAGTAAAAATGTATTTACAGGCACCACAGTGCCATCTTTTGCTGGCGGGTCCATAACGAAGACATAAGGAATTGGATGCATTGACACCACAGTGTCTGGGTCTTTGCAGGAGGATACGTAGGCACCAAAGATCGTCATACATGTGTTTTTAAAATATCCCATTAGGGCTAGAGTTAAGACTTAGGTAAGGGTGGGTTAGAATTAGAACTGGGTTAAGTAATCCATAGGCAGCATGGTGTCTGTCCAGCCCTGAGTGAACGATATCCACTATCCACGGCCCCTGTTTATATTGCTGATAGGATCGAGATGTTACAAGACGTGAAGTTTGTTGCTATACAGACTATAGGTGCAGATGATTGTTATTATTCCTATGTTGTTCATGTTTTTAATATGACAGATAGTCTTGTCAATGAAAGCATTTACCATGCAATATATACATGTACATTACATGTATTTAACATTCTATACTTCATTGGCGGGTGAACCAATCACTGTGTTCAGCACTTAGATTTAGATCTAGATTGAGTCCCAGATTCAGTCTCATATTAATCATTTGATTGTTGGAAAGATCGCTCAGAAAGCTTCCGACATAGCTTGTACATGTATATATCAACCCCCCCTCCCCACCCCCACACACACAACTCACTCTTTCTTTGCATGTAGCCAAGAAATATGCCGCTTGTTTGGAGTTAACTCTTAATTATTTACGTCCTTTTTAAAAATGCATTTTTTCATTTTTCTTTTTAGTTTACGCTTCTCTTATCTTACTCCTATGTTGATGAAAAGCTACAAATAGCTCTGATGAGCACAAGAGATCTTGTGACATTCATGCATACATGTATTTACATATACCTTATGCCTCTTGAATATCATTTGTAATGATGGTCAACTTTTGTAAAATGCCTTGCTTGCTATGATGCATGTGCATATTTGTAATTACATACAGTAGCCTATGTATCATTAAATACAGCCAGGTGGACACTACAGTTTATGACTGTATTCTCTTTCTATCCCTCTCTCTCTCTCTCTCATACACAAACACTGTGTGTTACTGTCACTCCAGTGTTACGGACTAAACAAAGAAACTGACTCTTAAACTTTGACAAGTCATACTCTTCTGTGCTATGCTGACACATCTGGTGTGTAAGGGAGTAAAGTGAACTTCCTATGATTAGCGTGAAAAGCTTGCCAACTTCAGGAAATGTAGCCTACCAGTAGCTAAAAAAAAGTAGGAAAATGAAGTTTTTCTTTATTTGTATCTGGCAACCTTTCTCATCGTCAACAGCAACACGTACTAACTGTTATTTGTTAATTCTTAATAATGATTTTTGCTTCTATAATGAAAGAAAAACATTGTACAATGATCTCTGTGGACTTCTGTCCATTTTTTTTCTCTTAAAACATTTTGTATTCCCATCTATAAAACTGAATAAATAAATTAATGAACCTCCACCCCCCTCATGAATGGATTATGTACATGCCTGAATCCACAATGAAGTGTGAGAAATGAAAATTGGCCACTCATACACTTCAAATTTCTAACCACACCACAGATATTAACCCAAGAAGTACGAACCACATTTTTATACAACAGGTAAAGCAAAGCCCTGCATGCAACAACCGTGTTTATACGCAGGGACTCCTCATTGCGCTGTGATATTTCTCACCATGTCACTTTGTGACTTAAACTTGGGGTTTCTCGGCTGCCATTTTGTCAAATTATCACCATAATAAGTATGCGCAGCTCAACAAACACTCCTTCAAAAGGTAAAGGAAACTTTACCTGATAAATAGAACAGTGAGAAATTCTATGCCAAAAGATGAAATCCTCTAAAACAGAAAAGAAGAACAGGAATCAAAGGCCACATGGCTCACTCAAGTCCTCTGTGGTCTGAAACTGCAATCAAAAGAAACTACATGTATGATGTGAGAGAGTATCAAATACATATGTACATGCAGTCCCTTTGTTTATACATGTACCAGATTGAATAATAACGCAGACTCCCCTGACCACTTGACCCACTCAACAAGTTTAACATTGACCGGTGATCAAGCTGTTGAGAGTACAAATGAGCTATAATTGCTATGAATGAAAGTTTAAGTAATCTATGTATTTATTAGTTTATACACATGTATCAGATAGCTCTCTTGTGCTCTCACTGTGTGCCATCATTAGATCACTTGTATTATTTCTTTGTAGTCACTGCTGCCCCATCATGATTTGCCATCTGATCTAACATTTTTAACAAGAATAATCTATATCCGTGTGGTCACAGGGATGACAGCTTGTAGTTTGCGCTAAGATTCTATAATGTGAATGTAAATACACTCCAGTGTGAAGTGGTTTGGTCCAAGCAGTTACATCAGGTTATGAACAAATCTGTAATGGGAATGGTGTGTGTGACGAGGGGTGATAACATTGGCACCCATATGAAATTGGTATGTCTTTGTGAATACAACCCCTTCTCCTACCATTGGCCCAATGTAAATATAACGTGAAGAAAGGGTGGAGTTAGGGGAGGGATTAGAGGAAGACGCTGGTCAGTAAGGTGGTCAATCTGGGCCTGCACTGTGTCACTCCTGAAGCCAAGGCAGAGTCTCTGTAGTCAAAGCAAACACCCTGAGGCTAAGCACTGGCGCCGACGATCCAGATTGACAAGGTCTGCAAGGCGCGTTGCAGGGCACTGTAGCCCTTAGGCTGGGCCGCAGTTCTAGAATTAAAGCAGTTTTGTGGGACATAAGCAGGCAAAGTGACCAAAATTGGCCAAGATGATAAAGGTACACGTATCTTGCATTCAAACAGCCACAATAATTTTCATTAACACACACAACAGTTAAAAGAGCACACAAATGTCAGTGATATTTCAGTGACTTTTTTACTCCATAATACACAAAATAATATCATGACATATTTTTTCAAACGTATTTCAGAGGTGAAAATAGGGCACAAAGCTATTTGCAACTGTGAGTGAGTCTTATAAAAAGATCATATGCATTCATAACTGTTGGCATTGCCTCATTTCATTGGCACTGCATTAGGTCATTCATTGTGAATCCTTTCTGGATAACATCTGTGTTCTGTTAGTCAAATGCTTATTTATTTACCTCCACATAATGCACAGCAAAATGCAAGAAAAAATTAAACTTTGCAAGATTTTCAGTGACTTTCCAATCATTGCTTACATTATACAATAACCATTCTATGTACAATGTTCCACTTTAAGCTTGATTGTTTCATCTGACAGCAAAAAATCTACAGCTGTTTTGGATCCGTGCCTTTGTTCTGGTGTGACAGTTGAATTATCTGCAATGACAGAAAATACAAAAAGATGAACTCCTGAATATGTTGAGCAGTTCTGCAATGTGTGGCCAATTTTATGTTCTACATTAAGATGTTCTATCATGACATGAAGTACAAGGTTTTAATTTTATCAAATTTCCAAGTCTCTTTTCAAATCTGAACTTTTTAAATTTCCTCTTTTGCTTAATATCAAAAGTCTGAATGCACTACATCCATGAAATCAACAGTGGGTGTGGAAGTATTTATGCCAATAATGTTATATACTGTCTCATAAAAACTGAAGTATAACTACTATAATGCACAAAAAAAAATTAAAATTACAGAATGGCATTCCAGTATCTTTCCAAGTGATGTAGAATTTCAAAGAACATACTCAGAGAGTCACCAAAAGTAAGAAATCCTGGCACTTTAGATAGTTTTCATTGACATTTCTACGGTTGACAAAAACCTTTGTTTTTTACCAGCCTTATTAAAGAGGAGAAGAAAAAGAATCACTTTTGTACTGTTTGCTTGAAAGACACATCATGAAAATTTCTGAAAAATTCAATTTGCAAGGAAAATTGTTTCCTTTTTATCTTAAAATTTGTATCAAATTTCTTTACAACCAATCCTTCAAGTGACAAGAGGAAAAATTATTTTTTTTTTATTCTTCACACTGCTCGTTCAACACTCTTGTGTCTGGCAAAAGAAAGTAACAGGGCTGGTCAAAAACAATCCTCATTGCATTGCTTCACACTAAGGATACTTACCTGCCCACAGTTTCAACAACTTTATGACTAGATCTAGCATATGCAAGTCCTGTGTGAGACACTGTATCATGTCAGATTTGATCTGCCACACTATCTCCTCGCTCGGGGTCAAGCCAGTCTTATTAGGCTGATGAAGGTCGGTCAGCAATGAGGCCATTACTTGAGCTGCAAGTGTGTAAAATTCTTGGCCTGGTTTCTCCATCACATGAGGCCTTGAGGCTTGGTGAAAGAACAGCATCAGACTGTAGGCGGACAACACATGTATCTTCTGTCTGTTTGCCTGTTAGAATGAAATTTAAATAAATACAGTAAATGATATCATTTATATAGTGAATACCCACAATCATTTTCATGCTCTCAGCTCTTTACAACACTTCCATTTGTAACATTTCCACTTGGCAACCAGTTTCCCTTCTCAACTGCATGGGAAGCACACATAATACAGCCTGTCAGATTTATCTGAGCTGCATTCTAACAATATTTTTCCCTGTCTGCGGTCAAGTATTCACATTTTCACAACTTTATTCTTGTCAAGTTATAAACAGAAAGACATATGACTGATTTTGCTCCTTTTTACAATGCTTGTATATTCTTCAAGTTCCTAGCTGAAAGAAGTAATCAAGCCGAATGAAAAAATGATTTATTCTCTTGTTCACATAGCAAACAACAAAGTTCAAATTCAGTTCAAACACTGACATCAATTCGGACAACTGTCTATCATATAATATTCAGTATACCCATAATAGTCATATGCTCATAGTTGTTTGACCTAAAAAACTTTGAGATGTAAAGAACATCAACTATATGGCAACTTGAGCTGACTGATTAAAAGTAATCATTCATTCAATTAAAATAACCATCTGAGGTAGAAAACAATGAAACAACATAAACAATACTCAAGAATGTTAGGGGAAAAAAATGCAGATTTGTATCTTAAAAAAAGCAAAAAAACAAAAAACGGAAAAAAAAAAATTATCCCTGACAATAACAGATCTATCAATTTATAAATATCACTAGCTTTGCTTTAAATTTAATGTCAGCATCAGATGCCTGCAAGCATTAGCATTCCAAGCCATTGTATTATACAATCAAAGCTACATCATGAAATGCTGGATAGTAAAGACAGGCAAAATGGAAGCTACATTGAGGCTTATAAGCTGATACCTCTGACAATGTTTACATAAATCTAAACTAAAAAATTTGGCTACTGGAAGAAATTTATTTTATAAACAATAAAACACTGCATGTCTCAAAAGCAGCAAATCTTAATCTGGTTACCAGTGAAAAGCAGTTTGCTATTTCTTACATATGAAACCGTATCACGCCCTGTGCAGACCTTGCTTAGTCTACAGTCCATAAGTTTTCTGCAAACACCTCAAGCTTTCTTAAGGGAGTGCTCACGAATAAAGGGTTAAATTATCGATTTTGGGATTTCAATGAATTTGCATACTTGATTATGTCTAGTTGAGACTACCAAGTGCCAAAGCTCAAATCTACTGGTTTCAGCCCCCAAAATGCATTTAAATGTTGATATTTTGTATATATCTGTTTTGCCCATTTTCTTGGATTTATTATTTTTTTTTGTTAAATGAGCTTAAGGGCATTTGTGGACAAATAAAGGTCAAAATTTTCAATAATTGGGTCAGATTGAAAAACATCAATTTTACTTCTTTATCCATGTACATAAGACAGTATTGTGTCAGCGTGTAAAAAGAAAGTGAGGACAGCCTCTTTTTCATGTTTCTGTCTTGATTTTGAAGTTAATACTGAGGAAAAAATCTATTTTTTCATGGATTTTCTCAAAAATTATTTTTCTGCAGAAAAATTCCTACTACTACTTTTTTATTTTGTGTCCAAATAGGATAACTTTTGCCAGGCTGTTTTGTCATTATTATAACAAAGATCTGTATAGAACAAAAATTAATATCCTTACTCATTTTTGTTTTTTGGCTGCTTGAATAAGGAAAATTAGTGAAAAATAAATACAGTGGAGTCCACTTAAAATAAACTCGCTTAAGATAAAATCTTGGTTAAAATAAACTTTCCTCGTGGTCCCGATTTTTTTCCTTCTTTTCCATTACCAATGAACGACTGGTTAAAACAAA
>JBCEWB010158376.1:0-10511 GCA_039654565.1 Peronia peronii
CTATCTATCTATCTATCTATCTATCTATCTATCTATCTATCTAACTATCTATCTATCTATCTATCTATCTATCTAGCAGATAAACAGAGACAGTTGGATAGATATATATGGTAGATAGTCTGTATGCCAAAGAAAATTTCTACTTGTAATTTTAGAGTTAAGACAAAGTTTTAAAGAAAAGGGAATGGAGATAATAGGAGAGTGTCTCAGGCAGGCAAAAAGGAACCTGAAAAAGCAACAACGAAAACAATAAAACATACAACTTCAACGAACAAAGACAAGAAAAACGAAGGTAAAGGAAGTTGAAACAGGTAAGACCAGCAGAGCATATCATGATATGTTAAAAAAAAAAAAAGGGATGAACACATAGAATTGTGATTTTTTTTTCTTTAATGACCGTTTGTCTTGCGGCTTAAGCGACGACGATGTTTTCAGAGAAACAACTTTTGTTGTTCAACCTCTTCTATAATTGACTGGTTATAAATAGATCGAGCATCACGTTAGTTCTGTTACGCTCAATAGCTTGTCTGGCATGCCAGAAGAATGAACTGACATTGGCAGACAGTTAGCAGCAGAGCAAAGTGCCAGTCAAGAAAATTGATACAATAATGGGTGGCAACACAAAAATACCAGACATTATTTGCTTCATGCTTCAGTCTCTGGCTGGATTATTGTTGGTGAACTACGTTTTTTGCTCAAAAAGAAAAAAAGAAAGTGAGTAAATAAGCGAGTGATTTGAGTGAGTGAGTGAGTGAGTGAGTGAGTGAAGGAGTGAGTGAGTGAGTGAAAAAATGAGTGACTTACTGACTGACTGATTGTCTGTTTACTGCTGACTGACTGACAAAGTGACTGGCTGACGGAGTGATCCACCCATTGAAAGTCTAATTGACTGACAAATTGACTCATTGGCTAAGTGACTGACTGACTGACTTACTGACTGACTGTAGGCTGACTATCATACAGATTGCTGACTCTCTCGTTGAATGAGAGAAAACAGGAGAATCAAAATGTGCATAGAAGAAAAACAGCATTGCAAGGAGCCCTCGGATATATCCCAGCAACCACAATCGCTATCTCCCATTCCTGGTTCCTTTGTTACATCATAAATTATTCTTAGTGGCCTCACGCCCCTAACGGTAAGATATCCGGGCGTAAAGTGTCCAGCAACATAATGTATGACACTTATAAATCTTACTGTGGATCTCAGCCAAATCCCAATGGGGCAGTTCGATTTTGTTGTAAATTAAAATAGAACGCAATGGGTCAGACATCGTGCATTAAATTCCTTGTGTCATGAACTAACTAAAAATACTAGAATTTATTATGATTTCCCGAGCACGCCATACATAGCATGATTCTATCGTATTTAGTTATCAGTACATTGTAAAAATGCCAAATGGCACCTATGTTTTTCTGATAAATTAACAACGAGACGATTTGTAGGTTGAATGTTGGTTGTTGTCGCCCTTTGTCATGATCACAACTAAATGCTGGTTATGTATGTCAATTAAAAGTGTAAGAATGAATTCCAGGGAAAAGAAATTTAGATCATTATTACGATCCTGCCACACTGCCGAGAAATACTGCATTAACAGACTTCCAGAGAAAACTGAAAAAAAAAAATTCCATCCTCCAGATTTGGTTATTTATTAACCCTCTAGAGCTCAAGACACAGAACAGATTAGGCTAACCAACCTTACAGAATCAAGATAGAACTTTATCATCTATACAATGATACGTTCAACAAATAATGAGTCACTGAAAGGAAATGGGTTTATGACGATTTATAGAGTGGCCAACGAAATCAACTTATAGAACACTTCTTTCAACGCCTTTTTCGTGTGCCGTAAATGAGAGGCTGGAACTAGGGGGTTAATAGTCACATTAAACTTAAAATTAAAATCTGAAGTTCCAAACCTTCCCCCTTGTGACCTGACAAAAACTCATTCACTCACTCACTCACTTACTCACTCACTCACTTACCCACACACTCCCTCACTTTCTCACTTATTCACTCACTCACTGATTCACTCACTCACTCATTCACTCACTCACTCACACTTATTCACTCACTCACTTATTCACTCATTCACTCATTCTCACTCACTCACTCACTCACTCACTCACTCACTCACTCACTCACTCACTCACTCATTCATTCTCTTTACTTACTCACTCATTCACTCATTTACTCACTTCACTTATTCAGTTTAATTTTCGAGACATGAATTCGAGACACCAGATTAAGTGCCAGGATGAGACAGACCGCTTTCTGAGCTAATATAGGAGACGAATGCACATTCTACCTGGTGAGATGCCTTCTACCAAGCATTTGCGAAAGAGTGCGAAAACAGAGAATTGTCTGGTGTGAACATATCATTTTTCCAAGTACACAAAAACGCAAAACCCTAAATGAGTTAACCTTTCATTTTCCGTAGAAGAGAGAAACGGACAAAATCGACTGTCCCAAACATACCTTTAAGAAAATATTTTTGAAACAAATTTGACTGTCTTGAACGATTTTAACATCTTCATCAAAACAAAAACCACTGTTCACTATTCAAGTACATGAACACGCACACTCTATTTAATATATAGAAAAGCGCACGTTGTAATACAAACACAAAATGCAAAAATAGTAATAACAGTGTCCAATTTAACTGTAACGTAAGTATTTACGGTCAAAACACATGAATATACACACACACATACACACCCTCAAATAGACACACAGCACACATAGAGAGACACTATTAGTCATGCTTTTAATGACTGTTAAATCTGAGTTTTCTCTTTAGAAAATAACAACTGCCAAGATCTTCTTATACATAACGGGATTTTTCACAAGATTTGCTTTTAGTTCACTTGAAGTTCGTGGAAGAATTTAAGAAATGTCATTGTCACATTCCAAGTTGGAGGTTTCGGGCCAAGAGGATGTGGTCCCGAAAGAAAAAGGAAAGGACCACAAGTTGGATGATATGTCTCAACTCACACCTACTCTCAATAAGTGCACTCAGAGAATGGAGCTCCGTCTCCCTTCCCTTCTTCTTTCTCCACTTTTTGATGTAAGGCGAGACAGAGAAATTGATTAAATGGCCTCCGGAAGTAAGGAAGTGGATGATTGGCCCCCCACGCCATTGGACTGAGAGGAACAGAGGGAAACATGGCCACTCGGCATGTCCGCGCTGATGGAGGGCAGAATTTCCTCAAATCTGAGTGCAGACTGCCTTCTCTCTTTCACGCATTGGCACTCACGTCTCACAAATACATTAAAGTTCCCTCACTTTGGAATAATCAAGACGATTAAATATTTCAAAATAGACGCCTCCTGTGTTATCAAAATAAGTAATTATTTCAAACTAATTGCCTTATATTGTTGTGGTGTGAGTTTATCTGTGGTTCGGCATAAAACAAACAAACAAACAAAAACAGCATGATAGATTATTTACTTCACTGCAAAAATGTTTTTAAACGTAATAGACATGAGAAAAGATCACAGATGCGCAATGCCCTGAGCTCCTGATCATCTCGCACCACGGCATAGAGATGGATACAAAAAAATGGCATCATTGTGATTTCTATCATGCAGTGTACGAGATAACGTTTTTTAAAAGAATATGTCACCTCTTATCAGCAAAACGTTTTGATTCCTCATGCTCACTTTCAATTGGTCATGTCCGTATTACAGGAAACGCTACACCGCTTCATTGTGCTGTACAAAAACTAAACAGAAAAAGACCAGTAAATCAATCAGATACAAGTTCTTTTGCTTTATGACCTGCAGTGACTCCTCTTGCCTAATGTTTATGGGCAATGCACCGCCTGGCAATGCACCGAAGCTTTGGGCTTCTATCATGATTTAAATTTTCAAGATAATGAGTGATGAGGTTGCATTCATTTTGTTTGGAAAATATTTCTCTGACAGATCACCTGCTATAATAATTCAACGGCAAAATTTTGGTCTTACAAATCTTGGAAAAGATTAACCTTTCACATTCTTGAGATTTTCTTCTTCAATGCCAACATTGGATCAAAACAGCGGAATGGTTGTCAAGACATTTAACAAATCTCACGCTGATAGCCTCCCTGCCCAAACTGGGCGCTGGCTGCCGGGTAAATCAGTCCATGCTGAGGTCATGTCTATCAGAAAGAAAAAAAAAAGGAAAGAAATTGTTGCCAGGAATTTTCCAACATGGCATGAACTGATTTGTGAGAGGCCACTGAGTGCTGTACTTGTAGAACTCTCAACGTTCGATTCCTAACCGATTTCTGGTAAGTCAAGAAGTCGGAAACATCAAATGACAGCAAATCGACGGAGAGAAAAGGACATTGGGTACACACAGTGGCAAACATGAAAAAAAGACCAGACATGGAATCCGGAGGGATTATTATATAAACGGAAAGTGAACTAAAATACAAACAGCTACTTCACGAATTATCCTAGAAACAGAGAAAACGATGATCAACCCCGCCCCCCCCCCCCCCTCCCCCAATGATAGATGAACAAAGTAGAATCTAGAACAGGGATAGGAATTGAAGACGAAAAAGGGAGATAAAATCAATGAACGTAACCCAGGGAACAAGACATAATGAGGGCAAAAATGATACATTAGGCCTGTCAGTTAATCTGCCCAGACTTGTCTGGACGCTAAAAGATCGGAAAGTGAATATTCTAGATGTTATTCTCATTATATAGACTTGATGTCACAACTTGTCGTTGCTGATCTGATGATTAATGATGGTGTGAGAAGAGTTCATGTGGTTAGAATTCTGATTGCGGAAACAGAGAAATAAACGTGTTGTGCTTTATAACTTTTCATTCAGTTAAAATCCACAGCCCTGTCGAGGTGATAATTTTGGTAAAAAGTTAGCCTTTTTATACAGAAAATTTTTCTCTTTGTGTCTGGAATATTCCTATTGTTCCAAATTGTGAGTGAATGTATTATTTGCTGTTGCCCTTCTTTCGGTAAAAAGGACATTGTGGTCACTCAAATCCAAACAGACAAGATCCTGAGAGAAAATTCAATATCACTGTTCATCCAGGATGCATCAGAAAACATATTCTCCCCATAGTGGGAACAGTAAGAAATCTGTCGAGTGATATATTGGGATATTGCAAGATTACTTTAAATTTCAAATCCTGAGAAGAAGACAGAAAAAAATTGCAACATGACTTTAACCTAAACTGAACATTAAAAGTAACTGACGTGTGAACCGATTCTTTGCCCCATATTTTATCTGATGTACAAAAATGGTCAACCGAGCATGCACTATGGTTTTCTGTTTAATGGAAGTTCTGAAAGATCTAAATGAATAGAGGACTATATAGCAAAACAATAGGCTTTTTTTTCTGGTAATGTATTGGGATAATAAGATCAAATTCTGAGACATTTCTTCTTCAGACAACTACATGTAATGCAGGGGGAAAGTCCACTAAAGGCAGACCACAGTTTCGCTACAAAGATTTCTGGCCAGAGGATTGCATCGGCATGGCACTCAGACTGAGAACAAGCATGCAAAGATATCGTATAATGAGGATGTCATCGTTCTGCGTGTATCTCTGGATCGGAGATGAAAAAAAAATTTGCTTCTCCCATTATCGATACGCTTTTCAAGTTGAGACAATGTTTCTTGAATCTAACTTATTCTGATGCTATTCGTGTTTTTTTTTTTTTCGTTTCTTATTTTCACTACGTATATGATGTAAATATATCTTGCATGTATACTGTGCATCATTAACTGGGAATGGACTTTCCTTTCTAGGACAAGAAAAGTTCATATAAGGGCTAAACTTACCCTTTTTATCTTTTCTTTTTTTTAGTGTTTAATTATTAGTTAGTTGGTGAGTTAATTAGTAAGTAAGTTAGTCAGTCAATCAGTAAGTAAGTAAGTACGTAAGTAAGTACGTAAGTAAGTAAGTAAGTAAGTAAGTAAGTAATAAGTAAGTAAGTAAGTAAATAAGTTAGTTAGTTAGTTAGTTAGTTAGTCTAGTTAGTTAGTTTAATTAGTAGTTAATTAATTAGTTAGTTACTTAGCTGGTTGGTGGGTTGGTTAAATAGACATTTAGTTAGTTTTTTTATATGTTAGGTTGTTAGTTAATTAGTTAATTACTTAATTAATTGGTTAGGTAATACGTTAGTTGTAGATAAGCCAGTAAGATAGTTACTTAAAGAGTTAGCTAGCTGTTAGAAAATAGTGAGCTGGTTCGAAAGTTGAAACTTATCTTAGTTGTAAATTCCTCTTATCATTGTTCACCTAATCGTTATCAGCCTGTCAACAGCTCCTTTGCACCAATGCCTTGCTCTTTTATCTATAGTCGCGCATGACAACTCATTGGGCCTGTTGAAAAGAAAGGCAGGAATAACAATAGAGATGATAACGAGTGTCCTTGATATGAAAAGGCCGGCCCATGCTCACAAAACGCAGGATAGTTACATCACTTCTTAACAGTCCATTAACGCTATTAGTTCGCTCTCTCTGATCTCCGCAAATTTCCACATGTCTGGAATCGTGTCTTATGTTATGGTACGTAAAGCTGCAGGGATAAAAATAATAATAATAATAAAGAAAACAGAAAAAGTAGATTCTTTTTGTTGTTTTTTTTTTAAAATTAAAATGGCAACACCAGAAAAAAAGACAGACCTTAAGAGGAGAAGAAAAAAAAAATTCTGTGGGCACCAGTGAAGAGGAGGCGAGAGAAAGGAAGAAAGAAAAATGGAAAGAAAGAAATTGAGAAAGAAAAATGACGAATGACAAGCAGAGGCGCCGCATCCAGGGCAGAATTTAAACGAGCTTGCCGGATGTGTATGTAAATCAAGATAGATGATGTCTGGGTGGAGCTGGCCTGTTAACATGGGATCTCGTGAGTCACTCCTCAGGCAACCGATAAGAGATGATTGGGGGAGGCAAAGGATGGGGGACAAGAATAATGAAAGAAGTGAGCCGAAAGTGGATGTAGGGAACAAGAATGAAAATTGAACATATCAACATAGTAAGGATTTGTACGGAATAAATAGGGATGCGGGGTACTGGGTCGAGAGGAAGGAGACGAGAAAAAAAAAGAAAAGAAAAAAAAAAGACCAGGGAAAAAAAAAAAAAAGAACACAATGAAAGAGTAGCATCACAAAATGGTCCAGTTTCCCGCTCATTCCCATACCGAGACTTCGGACGAGCGGGACCGATGGGCAAAGTTGCCTGGATGCTCTCAGTGACTGTCTCAACAGTATCCTACCAGCTCTGCTTTTATTCTAATCTAATCTAAATGTTAGGAGAAGTTGAGTATCAGGCATATGCGAAAAGCGGTAACTAAAAACATACATCATGTCATGCGGATAAAGTTATGCTACTTCCTAAACTATAAGACAGCTTATTTAAGATTGTGCAAGTAAAGTGCAATATTCTCCAAAACGAGAAACGGCTAAGATAAGATTCACCGCCACACTCCCTGAGGCAGCAAAGTGAAATACTCCAGTAGTCAAGCACAGGCGAAATGTACTGTAGCAATAGATAGTGCAGATGACATGCCCTGTCATGTCTCACGGAACAATACAAGTTATATGTTATGCTATCAACATGAGGCAGGACAAATTAAATAAAGAATATACAATATAGTGCATCACAGATCAACAGAGATAGCTCATCCTAATAAAGAATATGGAGGAGAGAAGAGATAAAAAAATAAACATAAAACGAACAAGCTAAAAGAACAAAAAAGGGTGCTAAATAGGAAAGATAACAATTTTGTAGAAAAAAAAATAATGGAAGAACATGATGAAACATAACCAGATATGAATAATTACAGCCCAGAGAAAAGGACATAAAAAGTGGGAAGAGGAAAAATAACGGAACTGTTTCTGCTCTAGAGGAAATGAAAACTGCATTATTTCTAAATATCCAAAAAAGAAAGAAAGAAAGAACTAGTGCTAAGATTTAAAAACTGCGGATTGGATAAAGATATTCATTCATTATCGGTTGTGATTACGAATATGTAGATATTAGAATACTGTTATATATCAAAAAGATACAGTTAATTTCCTATCAAGAAGACAGTAGAACGCTGAATATATATGAGCCACTCGGTAGTCTTGATCAATAAAGCTCTACTGACACTAGGAATACGGCGTGGTGGACATCTCAAATAGCCTTAACAGGAAGAAGGTGAGGAGACTACAAAGATGTACCTACCCTTGTGACAGAGACCACATTACAGAGAAAAACAAATTTTAATGACACATCAACATGGTTCTGCCTCAGACGTTCAAATATCAAGAATGGACGGTTCGCATTGACCGACCACTATTTACCGAAGTAATGAAGGCTTTTTTTTTTTTTTTTTGTCCTTTAAATTCTTAGTTTCCAATGCCACAAAAGCAGTGATATGGACTGTGGACATGCCTGCAGAACATAAATGTCGCAAAACATGCAGTGGATATCCTGACATCAGAAGGTTTGTCCCGGCTAGTCATTAAATTGTCTCTTGCTGATGGATGACACCAAGAAACATAACCTAACGTGTATACTCACCTCGTTGAAGTACGGGTACAATGTGGGCTTCACTGTTTCTTCCAAAAGGAACAGTTTTAAATGTAAGGGATTTTTTTTTGTAGTGTTTACTCATTCAATTCAATATGTCGACTGAGGATGAAGGGAACTTTCCAAAATCCGGCTGATGGGCTATTTTCTAAGCAAACCATCTTGCAAGGCACAGTAAAAAGCAACCACAGAGAAGAGAGACAAAGGAAGAGATGGGCAGACAACATCAGAGAATGAACAGGAACAAAATTTGCTGAATACCAGAAAAGGCAGCGGATCATCAACAAAAAGAGTTGAAGGACGTTTAATGGCCTCAGTTTCCAGAGGTCCTCACGATTTTGGTAGAGATCAAGGGTTGGATGAGGAATAAAATGTGAAGACGAAAGACAATCCAGACTTGACATTCTCTGAGAGTGCCTATGACTCTCGCTTCATTCGTCCTCATTCCCTTAACCCTCTCTGTTCTCGTCTATACGTTTTCCTGACATGTACCATGTTTACATTATGCTACATTACGTAAAGCCGTGAGATCGTCCACGAGGTTGAAGTGGCAAATCTGAATTGATGAGCATTGGCCTGGGGTGAATGAACTGTAAGTACAGATCACTCAAGCCTTAGGACTGTAAGACGTATGCCAGTGGTCATAGCAGGGCAATGGCCTGCACATCATTAGCCACAGTCGCACTATTTACTATGTAAAGCTCGCGGGAAGCTAACAATTGGGGAATAAATGTATGCGTAAAGAAAATGAACTAGAACTGCCATTCTAGAGATACTTCATCATGTTTGCATTCCAGTTCGTGCTAGGAGTCCTTAAGATTGCAGTTCAAAAATTGATAGCTTACATCGATGCCTTATACTGAGAGCCCTGTGCATCTAAATTTATTACAATCCAAAATTACCTCCACCGCCCGCTCACACTATTCAAATAATACTTGGAAAAAAAGAAGTTGATCATTCATACTTAAAACACTACGGAGAACATAAAAAATAGTCATGTCGCAATCAGTCTATGAAGTCAGCCTGAAGCAGTGCTGAGACTTGTTTCCATGTGTGATATTTTAGCTATGCATTGATAATGTAAATGTATGTACAACGAGATCATATCTTCCGCAAAGCATGAAATTCCGCTCGAAGATGAAAACAAATTTATCTATCTTGTTAAGTCTTATCTTGTCTTATTGTCTCACATCCCCATAGTAATAAGTGAAAAGGGCTGGAGTTTACTAAGGTTTTTCTCTTGATGTTGCTGTTGTTGTACTTGTTGTTGTCTTTGCTGTTTTTATGACACGCTTAGCTTATCCACAAGAAAATCAAGTTCATTTCACTAAATATTTGTTTCAGCTTTTCATTCTATCACAAAATATTGAAACTGTTCTGTTAATGGTCACTCGACAGCTAGCATGCTCTGTATTAGGTAAAATTAAAATGCACCACCAAACACAATGCAAACTAACCTGATATCAGGGATAGTCTGGATTGTGAAACCGTCTTCTTTGTTGAAAAAAAAGAGCATAATAAGCTCTGATGATACTATTGAACAAGATTTCACGATGTAATTCAATCCAACACCAACAATGCATGAAGATAGCCTTCACTGAATAAACTAAATATCACTTCTAAAGCACATTCCGAGGATAAATCCACCGTCCGAAGACGACAGAAGAAGACAGCAAATACATGAGCCACATAGAGAGAACATAAGCAGATATTGCTGTTTGCCTACGTGAACGTGCAGTGTTACTCACTGCAGAAAATCGCTTGTATCGAAGGCGCAGCGCAAGCTCGCTCTATGGCGTGAGGCCGCACATGTACATGTATCTAGAGCGCCGGCCGACTATTGATCCGGGTATTCTATAGCAGTCTCGGGAACCGGCAAACTTCTCCATCTACATGTACGTTCTGACAGACAATTCAGCCGGAATGGAGGAGACCAGGATCGAGTGGGAAGGGGCGGGGGGGCGGGGGGGGGGGGGGGG
>JBCEWB010158398.1:0-10511 GCA_039654565.1 Peronia peronii
TCTATCTATCTATCTATCTATCTATCTATCTATCTATCTATCTATCTATCTATCTATCTATCTGTCTATCTATCTCTATTTGTCTGTCTATCTTATTTTGATTATATTTCATTTTGATCATGTTTGTCCAGATCAGATTCCCTTATAACTGACTTTCTTCATAATTTATTCCAAGGCATTCTTGCACATACCAGATGGTTCTACTTGAAAAGAAATACATGTATATGTAGTTGAGCATGGTTGAAACCAAGAGCTGTGCAAAGTTTACCACATGTCTGCCTCTTGATTGATGAGATTTGTAGAACCATTTGAATCTGAAATCAATGGCCTACGTATAAACGAGGGCATTTGTAAAAAAAAAAAAAAAAAAATTACCTATTTATCTCAATTAAGAATGGCTGAAACCAAGACCTGTTTGATTCGTGTTTGCCCTTGAAAGACAGAGATACTGCAAGATTTGAAGAACTATTTGAAACTTCAAGAAATTTTGCACATTTCAGTCTGAGTCACTCGAGAAAACATGCTTCTGTTCGGAATAGCTTGGACTAAGAGTTGAGCAAATTTCGATACATGCTTGCCTTTCAAATGTTGAGATATTGCAAGATTTGTTTATCGCAGCAATTGCATGAGAAATACTGACTTTCCTGAGTGATAATTTTCTCACCATGCCTATCTCGTTTTAATTTTAGTTGCTCATTGTGCTGCTAAAAAAAGTAAATATTTTTGTTCTTACCGCTTCCTCGTTCCCGACAACGTAGAAGCATTTGCTACCCTGACCGGCCATACTTATCGAGCCTGTGCCTAAATCAACCGCTGGTCAGACAAGGGCATAGCTATATGCGACAGGACCGATCGGAGACTGTCAGAACTTGGCACTGGTGATAACATTATCATCATGTAACAATATAGCCTCTGTCCCTGGGGTCATTGGTTGTCGGTGATCTGTAATGTTATGGTCACGATAACATACATTTCTCTGACTGATTTTCTCTCTCTTTCCCTGTGTCTTTCCCTTTAATTTCACTATGTCTTTCTTCATCTTTTTTTTTCACTCACTCTTTATCCTTTCTGCTTCTTCCTGTCCTTCTTAAATCTTCCTCTGTATTTGTCTCCTAATCTGTCTCTGTTCTCCCCTCTCTCTCTCTCTCTCTCTCGCTCTCTCTCTTTCCTTCTTTTCTTTCTCTCTCTCTTTTCAGTTGTTTTTTCATCCCATTCCCGTAATTCCTTTATTTCTTTCAGTGTCTAACTTTTCTTGTTTGTCGTTTGTCTCCTTTCAACTGTTACTAGTCTCTCGCAATTTCTTCTTTCATTTTCTCTCTTACCCCCTAAATTTAACTTACATCCTCCTTCTATCCGTAGATACATCTTTGCATATGATATGTATCTGCTCAGCAAGCAGAGCCCAGAAACTACCTCCATATTATTTCGAAAATTGCTTAATTTTCACGACCGATCTTTCAGCTTTGATTTTCTTGTTTATGTCGCAGCGAAAGTGTTAATACACATCCCATGAGAACTACAGACAATGAGGTATTTCATAAATCTGTAACAGAACTTCACCGGCCTTCCTAAGGCGACGTGTCCACAGCCCCCGCACAGACCATACAGAAAAAGTGCAGTTGCGTTCAACACTATATTTTACCACTAGGCTTGTCCACAGCAGCCAGACCGCTACGGCCAGACTTTTTCCGGCTTCCGCACAGTCTGGGTGGCATCAAGCATGCCAGACATTTAATGGTCTGTGCGGACAGAAAAGAGGAGTGTCATCTGTGTGTTGTGTGATGTCGTCTCTGAATACGCCGGTCTTGACCTACCCTTCCGATAGGCTACACATTATCATTTCAAATCAGTACAACATAGATGTATTCCAAACATTTCTCATCGTCAGCAAATATTTGGGGCAACAGTTTGAATTCTCCCAAAGCTCCCTGATCTTTACAAATCGGGTGAACCCAGTGATGTCGTTTGGATGCTAGGGATTTTCTTCTGTACCACCATAGCAGAAAAATCTTGCGCTTCCTAGTAAGCGCCATGTTGCAACCGGTCGAAAAACGGACAAAACTATAGGGACCCTGTGGACACGGGGTAACCGCACTTTTCTGTTCATATTTTTTGGGGGGTCCGAAAAAAGTATGGTCTGTGCGGGGGCTGTGGACACGTCGCCTAAGTTAAGTGTTAGTGTACGTGTGGAGAAGTCCCGTAAAACCAGTCTTAATTTCTGCGGATGACTGACAAATAATACTCTTATCGAGCAAACCAACATCATCATTGAATAATGTAATGGTAATCTGATACTCCAGGGTGACAAGTACCCAGGTCCATTTCGAGAGAATTTGTCTCGAAAAAAAAAAAGAGAAGTTTTGTTTTTGAGAATATCAGTATGATATTCTGTTTACTCCAGTTGTTTAACAGATTCCATCTTACATTTTGATTGTTAATCTCTCACTGAATTGTTTGCTCTTTTTTTCGCCTTCTATTTGGCCTTTCTCCATGCTGGCTAAAAATGTGTGAAGGGTAATTTAGGCACGTTTATTTGTGAGATATTTATTTATAAAGTAACAGCTACGCCAGCTGTGCAAATCTACAGAGACAGAAAGAACGGTCGGTCAAGGGAATTTTTCAGTAGGGCACATTTGTGAACATTCATTGAAAGCAAACTATGAAAGATTAGGGGTCAAATCTTCTAGTCATCTAGGGAGATGCGAGTTTTCAGGACATCCCATACTGAAGAAAAAAAAAGGTTGTGAAAAAAAATGTGTTCTAGAAAGAGAGGGGTCAAAAGCAAACTAGCGAGATGGATGCAGTAATATCATGAACTTTTGGAAGAAAAGTGCCTTTGACAAGAAAAGCCAAAATGCATCCGGGATATTGTAATATAAATATATTATCAAAGACAGATAGTGTGGAAACGTGGGACGCCAAATGTGGAGGAGTGTAACATGTTGAAGCTGGTAGAAGTCGCCAAGGTCAAATATTCGGCGTTACGAGGGTTACACCAAACTCTGCAATGTTTCATAGGCTTCAAACTATTTTTATTCTACCCTGATAATATGCCTTTCTCATTAATCTTTTCTTCTTTCTCTTCGTTTTCTTATTCTTCTTCTGTTATTTGTCTTCTGCTCTGCTTCTTCTTCTTCTTCTTCGTCTTCTTCTTCTTCTTCTTCTTCTTCTTCTTCTTCTTCTTCTTCGTCTTCTTGTTTTTATCCTAAGACCAACTAATGACTTCCCAATTTTAAATTCCGCCTGTTGATCCCGTCCCCGGCTGCCTTTGATGATAGTGCAGCTGAGGCCAGCCGACTGGCAGATGTTGGAAACCTAAGCTTTCATTCCATCATTATGATAACAAACTGTACAAAAAGCAACCGGTCCCTGAAGGTCTGTGCTGAACAAGAGTGATGAATGAAAACGCCAGAGATTTAATGTATACTGCTGGTGACAGAGAAATATAAATTGGAGCTCCCAGAAAGAAAAGTACCGAAGTCACACATTTTCATCCAAGGCTGAGCCAGCCCAAATGAAAAGGAAAAAAAAGGAAAATCGTCAAGTGTAAGATGCTTGTATCCAAACAGCATAAAACGTAAAGCTGGAGTAACGACAATATCATATGACCACAGAAAAAAAAATATTTTCAAATGGATTTAAGTATTTTTTCTTCTAGGGCAGTGGTTCCCAACGTTTTTTGCACTCGAAACCCCTTACCCAAAAGTTTGAAACCCACGCCACCCTCGATTATCAACAGCTTGATTTACTTTTTATGTTCTCTGGTGGTGATGGAAAGAAACATAGAAACCAAAAGTATTCAAGACTCTTGTGATAATTTATTAGCGAACTAATGTCATCTCGTGGCACTTAACTACTACTGCGTCACATTTTTCAAGACTGAAATAAAAAGAAAATCAAAAACAAATGCCGGAGTTTAAAAAAGTAATTGATGAGTTGAAATTAATTTTGTCCCATCCACTTCTAGCAAGGCTATGTGATCCCCCTGCCAAGGCTTCGGGACCCCTAAAGGTGTCGTGACCCACTGATTGGAAACCCCTGCTCTTGGGCTTCAAATAGAGAGCACACTACATGTATTAAAGCTTTATCGTGATCTCCAGTGTAATTGATAAAGCAGAGCAACCAACAGAAAATAGACCGTTCGAATCCTGCCTCTGGCATTATAGACATTGGTGTGCCCGCATTGATTGTGTTCGTCTCCAGAAATAAAAATTGATGAACATCGGAGTCGACGGGTTTTTTTTTTTTTTTAGGCAGCCAAGTTTTTACTTGCAATAAACAGCTCTGGGTACAGAAAGATCGGCACATTGAAGATGTTCTATTCTAGGAAAAGCCCTGAGCGAATATCCTGCTCTTTATGTCAGCAGGGGTTTGTTTAATTTTCCCTGCATTTATATACATACGACAGGTGCCGTTATCCACTAAGCACAGATAAAGCAATATGCGGACAAGTTTACTCTTAATTGACGTATTTTAAATTCAACGCATTAATTTCTCTCTTCCACCCGGCCCCTCTCTCTCTCCTTCTGTCTGTTTCTCTCTCTCTCTCTCTCTCACTTTTCTCTCGCTCTCTCTGCCGCCCCCTCACCCTCTTCCCCTCTGGTTCCCTCCCTCTCTCTTTCTCTGCCCCCTCTCTCTTTCCGTCTCTATTTCCCTCTCCTTCTCTCTCTCTTTCTTTCTCTCTCTTTCTCTCTCACTCTCTCTCTGGGAGTTCTACAACTTCCCTCCATGAGCTGAAGATCCACCTCAAGTCACTATCCAAGCATCTCTTCAACAAAGCGGCCTAAGCCTCCTTCTTGCAAGTTGTTGCAATTTGAAATGGCTTACTTTTTTCCAAGAGATGACCATTGTAAACAGCATATTTACTCATTCCTTTTATTTTGGTATACCATCCACAGATTTTTACTAATGTGAAAGATAATCCTCCGAGGGACCTCTCTTGCTCTTGCAGTCTCTGGGAAGTTTTGTTAATCATTCAAAATTTTGCACCAATCAGGTAGCCGTGATCATCTCTTCTCCAAATGTTTGCATCGTTATCCTTGTCCTCTCTTTCTCTCTCTCTCTCTCTCTCTCTCTCTCTTGTTCTCTTGTTCTCTCATTTTTAAAATTATACAAACTACTCAAAGTGAGCCTCTCGCAGACTCCCTTGGATTAGAATTAGCACAATTATTTTAGAGCGAAAATGACACTCTAAAGCAAAGTTAGGCGAAATTATTTCCATTTCGTTCGAGAACTAGACTACGGACGAGTATTAACTGTCACTGGAAGTGGTTACGAAAAAGTGCTTACCATTCGTTAACTTTCCAGTCCCTAGCTGAAATCCGCATAGCCCAGCTCGGTAATTAACTTAACAATCTGTCAACAATGCCAAGAAAAATGAAGGAGGGTGTGATAATGAACCGTTGTTACATGAAAAAAAAAAAATCTGTGTTGGCTTATCTAACTGTACGACAGACCATGCCGTTTCTCTCGTTCACATCACGACCTATTAGTTATCCTAATGCTGCCTGGGAATTGGTGTATTCGGTACTACCAATCTTTCTAGCATTATTCTCCTGGTAGAATCATCTCTTTATTGCATATAGGAATCGAAAAAAAATAATATTTGGCCCTTTTTTAAGGCTCGTTTAGAGCGAGGCAGTTGGAGTGGGAACGATAACATTATTTATTGTTAATAGGATATTTTAACAAGATATGCTTCTGCGTGAGTGTGTGTGTGTGTGGGGGGGGGGGAGGGTGTTTGTATTAGTACCTCGTGTGAATGTGTGTGTTGGTGGAACAGACGGATGGTCAGTCATAGTACACAACGGACGGGAGTGGGGTGAGGCGGGGAAGGAGGGAGGAGGAGAGGAATTTCAAGTTAGCAAAAAAAAAAAAGATAAATGCATCAATACTTTAAAACATATGGTTTTAGTATGTAGTCCATCTTAAGAAAGAAAAGGAGTTGTTGAGGACAGATTTGAAAAAGTTACTGTAATATAAATGAGGCCCTATCCGCTGCGTGACATTTTCTGTCAAAGATTGTCCATATTTCGGCTAAATCTACAGCAGGTGTGTGCTAATTTTAATGGCGAAAAGAAATCACATATACTTGCAATGTCTTGTATTTAACAAGGTATTTCCTGTCACAGGCTATCGATGTTTTAAGCAGATTAAGCAACAATACACAGGAAAACAGTTGATGTATGCTCGTTTACAAAGTGGAAATATTAGGGTGATGAGCGTTATTTTGAAAGTTATTGTAATAAGCGATGTCTTGATGTAGCAGGACATTTCCTGTCTTTGACCGTCCATGTTTTGGGAGTTGATTATTATATGGGATATCTATAAAACAATAGATTTGCCGAGGACTATATTTAGAGTGATATCATCACATGATAATTATCATCTTATACCATGCATGATTTACGTGTCTTTGGTTCTCGCTCTTTTTGTGTGGATTACTCAGCAAGAAATATGGACAAACAGAACATTGCTCGTTTGCTGAGAAAAAATGTGACAACGATGTATTAAAAAGGTATCATAATATGTGATGTCTTGTATTTAATTTGAAATGTCATATCCTAGGAGGATGTTATTCCAGTTTTGGGAAGATTACGCACTAAGGAATATGGACAAATAGGATGTGTGATAGTCAGCATGAGAAAATGAAAGATTGATAAGAATATGTTCATGTGACATGACATGCTTTTCTCCTTAGCATGAAATGTCCTGTGATAGCATATCCCTCTTTTGGTTAGGCTTTACACCATGAGACACAGAAATAACAGACGATGAGATATATGTTGAAAAAAAAAGTTACCAGTAAGATATGATGTCTTGTCGATAATATTTCAGGACATTCCATATAACAGACTAGCCCTGTTTAGGGAGAGACAGAGAGACAGGATGTCTGCTGGTTTGCACGGCGAAAATATCAGATTGATAAGAATTAATTATTTGAAAGAGTTACCGTAAATATAATGTTGACTTCCCCTGTTTTGGTTGGATTACATGCCAAGGCCGTGGACAAACAAAGGGTAAATTGGTTTGAATGAGAACAAGCCTTGAACTGAGCAGCAACATTAATTGAATGGTTCATGTTTTCTTTCCTGTTTTTGAGTGGTCGACGTGATTTCTAGCGGATACGTTGTGGGGAAACCGATACTATAGCACCGTGTGTTCATTTGAACAGGGCAACTGTGATATAATAGTCAAGCTTTGACGCCCTCTAAAAACAAAAATTGAACTAAAATTACGTCTGTTTGGAAGCATCATGGGCTATTATGTATTATCGAAGAAAGGTTTTCCTCCAAAATAGTAGCAAAAATAATTTTCCTTCTGCCTCTCTGTTTATCTTGTTTATCGCTCTCTTTCTTCCTTCCTTTCTTTCTTTCTTTCTTTCTTTTTTTCTGTCTGTCTTTCTCTCCCTCTTTTTCACCCTTTTTCTCCAACCCTTTCTCTACTAATTTTCCTCATTCACAGAGCGATATATACAATTGAGGTCCGTGCCAAAAGAAAAAAAAAAGAAAGAAAACCAGTAAATCATCACAACTGGAGATTACTTTCTGTGTTTGGACAAACAACGAAGGATCAGTAACAGAGAAAATGATTTAATATATTCAATTTCTGTCATGTAATTCAGACTACTTTTACAGCATAATTATATATCTTTTCACATTGTGCACCAAGGACACTAATTGAAATACACCGGTTGTCAGTTGTTTTTACTGTTGACTCGAACAATGGCTGGTATTGTTTACAATGTATTTTGGCGACCACTGGGCTAATGACGTCAGTCTTAGTCTTGCTTCGAAACAGGAAAACTAGACCGGATGCCATAGCTTGATAGTATCAAGCAAACTTTGCGCTTCCGGCGTGGAAGCCGGCGACACTCGTATTTCTCATTTCCCTTTCTAAGTGCCGTTGTCGTCACAAAAGATCTCTAGCTCTCTATCCTCACGGTAAGAGTTGTGGGGCCTTGACGCTTGTTTTGGTAGATCTAGATGTTACTAGATAGGTGGCTTTGAATGTGAGTTGACGTTGCTTTGGCCGGGTCACGACCTCATTGCGTCATTTCATTGAATAAGATATTGGATAAGAATTGCCATATTATTTTCTTTTAAACATGGTTTTCTTCTTCGTGGTCCTCTTCATCTCCTACTTCTTCTTTTTTGTTTTGTCTTCTTTTATTCCCCCTTTTCCTCTTCTTTTCTTACTTTTCACCTGCTTTTTGTTCTTCGTTTTCTTTTCTTTTCCTTCTTATTCACATACTTATTCTTTCTATCACTGTCATCTCCTCTTTCTTCCCCTTTCTCCGCATTTTACTTTTGACTTACCCTCGCCATCACCACATGGTGCTCTGCAACACTGACATTGACTGATGGCATTGACACTGACTATTATCATTTTGAACAATTCTCACACTGCTCTGCTTTTGACGCAATATAGCCGTGTTGTGCCAATGCGCTGATAATCCAAGAAGTATCAGCAACAACTGCCCAAGTTTCAGGATTGCCATGATGACATTAAAATCCATGATGAGTTACTTTGTCACTGGGTGCTTCTAGTTGATACATTACAGGTACCATGTCATTACACTCTGTGCTTCTTGAAAAAAAAACTCCATTGTAAAATATGATCGATCAGCCAATCGTTGACCTGATTGGTTCTTGACGGTCCTAAGGATTGAACAAAAATTCAGTAACAATATCACAGTAGGTTTAGGGGTTGCAGTAAGTCCATCTTGCATTCTCTGTAGTGTACCTCCTCTATTTCCTCTATCTATGGATGGATAAATGGATGGATAGATGGAGGGAGGGATGGATGGATAGATGGATGGATGGATGGATGGATGGATGGATGGATGGATGGATGGATGGATGGATGAATGGATGAACGGAGGGATGGATGGAAGGATGGATGAATCGATGGATGATCAACAAAGTGTCTTTCTGTTCGTGGTGTTGTTGTTTTTTTTTTTCTCTGTCTCTTTTCAGCAACATAATAGGTCCATCTTTCAGTATCTTCTCTGTGTCTTCCATTTGCCATTAATATATTATTATGTCCAACAAATTGCCCTCTTACTTCTAGATATTGAAACTTATCACTGACCCTAATCACCAAATGTGATTAAGATAAAAATCGATCTGGTAGGCCTATTTGCTATATGATACCAATTTCTCGCCCACAAAGAAGCTTTATCGATGTTTTTAATACAGGTAGTTATACCCTCTCTCTGTATGAGACCGTCTTTCACTGTCTCCATCCAAACGAAACCTGAGAATTAGAATAATGTCTGAAGCCGTGCCATATTTGAAAGACGACGAGAAAATCAAGAGCTCAATGTATTTATTGATGCAGTGGACAAGAGTACGGTGATCGAATATTCCATTGTTCACCTCATGTTGATTGTTATGTTGTCCTAAATCGAACCCTGTATAATGTCGGTTACAGCCCAGTTGTTACAGCCTCACTTTTAATACCACGTTGATCGGTGGGGGGCGTTAGGTCTTCAACCATCGAAAATGTAGGAGTTGTCTTTTGTTTTTCTTTTTTCTTTTTTCAAGATTTCCGACCTATTATTACGCCATCGTTATTTTGCCATATAGTATGATCTCAGACCGTGGACAAGATTTCAAAAACAAGCTGTCTGCCTCTCAGTGAAAAGGTATTAAATATGAATTCCAAGGAATGACTTACCATGTTACACTCAGGTCAGTGCTCGAAAGATTATCTGTTTATTTTGTGCCAAGAAAGGATCCCATCCGTGGCCGTTACTCACAGCTAGTTATGATATTTTATACCTGATAGAGTCGGCCAGTGTAAATTGCAATATAAAAAAAATATATCTTTCATATGTCTTTGTCTTGTTCTTTCTCTCTGGTCCTATCTCGTTTTGTTTTCTTCCTCTTTTTTCTCTCTCTTTCTCTTTCCTTGTCTCAGTCTCTCCTCTCTCTCTCGTTTTGGGATAATACATATAGACGGGAGGTGCATGCACATCCATTTTGAAGACAATCCCAGTGTTAGGATTTATATGGATGGATGGCTGGATAGATGGATAGATTTATAGATGGATGGAGGGATGGCTGATATATGGATGGATGGATGGATGGATTGATGGATGGATGAATGCATCTACGTAGATATGTATGTATAGCTGGATGGATAGACGGATGGATGGATGGATGGATGGATGGATGGATGGATGGATGGATGGATGGACTGATGGATCGATTGATCGATGGATCGATGGATCGATGGATGGAAAAATGGGGGGGGGGGCGGGCAGGCAGAATGATGGAAGGACAGATTAACGGACCGACATTGCGTGGGTGAGTCCATATTAAAGGGGCAGAGACATATCTTCTTGTTGATTTACTTCTTCTTCATCATCATTTTTATCTTTTTCCTCTTCTTTTTCCTCTCAGTTTTTTTGTCCTCCTTACCCCTTTCTTTCTCTCCATGTCTTTTAGTGTCCTTCTTCCCTTCTCTGCTTATCTCCCCCTCTCTCTCTCTTTCTCTCCTTCTCT
>JBCEWB010158419.1:0-10511 GCA_039654565.1 Peronia peronii
ATTCAAAAAAATAAGAGCAAGTGAGAGAGAGAGAGAGAGAGAGGGAGAGAGAGAGAGAGAGAGAGAGAGAGAGAGAGGCAGAGAAAACAAGAGAAAAGAAAAAAAAGAAAAGATATACAGATTGAAAGAGAGAAAGGAAACAAGCAGGAGATGGGCGGGTGGGAGGAGGGGGAGGGGGGTAAGAAAGAGAAAGTAGAAGAAAAAAAAAAGGAAGAAAAATAGAGGAGAGGACAGATACATGTATATGAAAATAGATGGCCTCAGATGATTGGTCTGGATGATATGAGATAATGTCGGTGTATAGCAGGGCATGGGGTGAGTGCAGAGTTCCAGACATGTAAATCATAGGCACAGACTGACAGTGTGTAAGTCTTATTTATTCTGCTCACTCCCACCCTACACATCCACTCTATCCCACCATTGCTGGCCGCTCTAGGCTACTCTGCCACTACTGCAGTCCGTGAGATCCACGGTACAAGGCAGTGAAAAAATAGATTTGCATTGGTCTCTGTTCATCATTTTGTACTGTGATTTTTTTTTTGTCTCCTTCTTCTTCTTCTTTTCTCATTTCTTCTTCTTCTTCTTCTTCTTCTTCTTCTTCTTCTCGTCCTCCTTCTCTCCTATATAATATCTACATGTATAGATCTTTGTAGGTACAATCTATTGTATGTAGTTTTCAAAAATGTATAGAAATGTAGCTGACCGGTAAATAAATTCTCAAAATAATAGTGACATCATTTGGCACCCATCATCAGCCCATTAATTAAAACAAACAAAGAAATACACAGCAAACAAAGAAACGCATTGACTTGTATGCATAAACACACCCATGAAAACATGCGCACCCCATCCCCTCCAACAAAAAATCGAGAATGGACAACGTGAAAAAAAAATGAAGAACTACATTGTTGTGTTTAAAAAAAAACAAAAACAAACACACAAACAAATAAATAAGGGCAACTAGAAATAAAACAGGCAGAAAAAAATATGAAAAGACAGAGAGTCAGAGGGAGACGGAGAGAGAGAGAGAGAGAGAAAGAAGAGGATAATCCTCATCGGCGATATCGATTTCAGCTGCTCTATTTAACTAGTTCGTCTCTTCTCACTCCCCCTCCCCCATCCCTTTCCAAAAACAAACTACGACAAGATAAGATAGCACATAACAGAACATAGAGAACAAAAGAAAGAGAGGAGGACAGTGAGAATTTAAGACGACAGACAGACAGACAAGACAAGACAAGGCAAGACAGGACAGGACGGCCGGCGAGCAATCGCACTCAACTGCAGCCATGCATGGAATTGATGAGAACAGAATGGCGATGATGACATTACTGATGATGTGACACACAAAGCCTCGGGCTAAGACTGAGCAGTCTTTAGTTTTCTTCACTAAACAAGCAAAGAAACAAGTAAACCATATAATAATAATAATAATAATAATGATAATAATAATAATAATGATAATAATAATAACGAAATGTGAACAATGATAACAATTGCAATAACAGAGATTGAAACATAAAATAATAACAAAATAGAACAATGCAGAAAACGGGAAGAAGGAATATCATATAACAAAAAACAGAAACAACAACAACAACAACAACAACAAAATTTTGAATTGAGATAAAGAAAAGCATAGGGGAGATACATCAGAGAAGAAGAAAACAGAGGAAAATCGCCATAAAGGGAAAAAAATACAATAAAATGTATAATTAAAGAAGAACAGAAGAAACAAGAAAAAACATCATGATGATCGACACTTTTTGGATCAATAATCAAAACAGCTGTAGGCCTAATAGTTGAAGCAAGGAGAAAATGTGAATTCCACCCTAAAAGTTAGTACTGATATCATGCACCCGAATTTTTTTCAAGGTGCTCAAATGGTTAACATAAAATGTTGCAGCCAGTTTCAGCATTAAAAAAAAAAAAAAACTTCTATTATTCAATCTCAGTTTTGATATAGATTTTTTTTTTTCTAAAGAGCGAGATAATCGGAAAGTTTTTTCCTTAGACAAATTATCTAGAATGATGAAATATGCATAATTTGGATCGACAAAACAAACTCATTTTGGCAACGCATAACCTGCTGCTTTATGGAAGAATAACCAGACAATGCCAGAATGTTCATTGATAAAGCAGACAAAATAAAATATGGTTCAACTTTACCTCTGTTAACTGCGAATGTTACAAAATGTCTGTGTCTGTCGTCTGTGGATGCTACTATAGAATATGCAGTTTTATCTCCACTTTAATCATAGACATAGGTTATTTTCTAGTGGTTTATTCGCTAAGACGTTGTCTGTAGCAAAGGAACTAGCAGAGCCATCCTCTAGTGGTTGAGAGAGTTGAAAAATGCAAAATGACTTTAGTTATTTTAGCTTTAAGGTTATTCCACTTTTCTCCCTATTACTGTGAATAGTTTCAAATACTGTGTGCAGGAATGCTCAAGTTAAATTCTTCTTTGTAACATATAGAGTAAGTTTTGACATTCTTTAAAACACCCTGAAATAGGTCTATAAAATCAAAGTATACTCATTTAGTTATACACGAAAATATACCTTTGCCGGCGTTCAAGGTGGGTGAAATGAACTTCGAATTAAGTAGAAAAAAAGAAAGAAAGAAGACAGTTTGAGAGTGACATGTCGAATACTGGGATTGATATAAGTCTTGTAGCATTATGGTTTGGTGGTTTAAAAAAATAATACTTAAAGACTACTAATAACATTTTTAAAAATTTACCAATAAAAGGCATTAAAATTTAGGCATTAATCCATTATTTACTTAGCGTTAAGTCTCAATACAGCTTAAACAAACCCTTTTACATTGAAACCCACTGTACTACAAGGATGGTTACTTTATAGTAATATTACGGACAAACAATTGATAGAAGGAAATTCTGTGGACTGGTCACTTCTAGAAATGGCTGAGGATTTTAAATTCCGACAGTAGATAAAGTGTTAATATACCCAATCGTGGGCTAGCAAGAGACGTTACACTATTTAAATAAGAAATCGCATACAGTAAGTAATCACAGAAACCTGATTGTCATAATCAGGAGCGTTTTGTTAGATCATGATGGCACAATCTATTTGCTTTACGAGTCAGTCTTGAAATTATCTCTTTAACTTTAATCATTCTGTTCACGAAAAGCCAACCAATACTTATGACTATAGAACGAGTACATCGATGACTCATACAAAATAACCAATCAGTGATTGTAAGTGACTAGTCTATAGTAGAAACTTAAAAAGAATCACCAATCTTGCTATGCATCTGAAACTGTTGCAGTCTAAAAACCCCGAATATCAGAGTTTTTATTGAGCTACTGTAAAAAATGTTTAGCATATTTTTAAAAAAACTATATATTTATGAGTGCAATTTTTTCAAGGCGTTATAAATGGTTTTTTTTTTTCCTGCCGTTTGTTATTGATATACATGTGGAAAATCTGGGATGAGCGGAGTTATTTCTTAGTTCCCAGCACAAAAAATCATCTGGAATTTGGATTTTTCTTCCGGGCAGCTGGATTTCTCATTCTACAGAAGGCCAGGAGTGAGGCTAGGAACCCGAGGAAAGAATACAATGTTTTATATGACAATTCCAGTCACTCATTTCTGCATTAAACCTCTTAATTCTAGAAATGATAGGAGACCGATATTTTCCAACAGTAAATTGTTGTACCATGTACAAAGAATTCATGAACGTTTGAACAATTTTTCGCCATTGTAAAGAAACACATCTTGTGCCAAATTCTGGCCCAAAATGTCCGTTTTAACATTGCACAACCTTCATCATGCCTTCATTTAAATATCTGTTGATATTTGTACGGTGAATTCACCATGTAGTGAATAATAAGAAAAATAAGAAAACATTGCATACTGTACGTGATGTGTGATTCTTTTTTCTTCTTTTCCTTCCTTTTAGACGTATTTTACAAATGACTGAGGGTATTATGCTACATAACATCCCGTTAGCACCAATAATATGTAAAGAATTAATCAAAGGCACATCGACCGTAAAATATCACCATCTGATAATCTGTAAAGATGTAGATTGTGTCTGTAATACAATACGGTAAAAGCTCTATTGTCGCTGAGATTGGGGTAAAATGGGCTCTCTAGCGGGACAAAGTTCATGCGCAGATTAGCTCTGGCTAAAAGAAGAAAAAGAGAAGAAAAATCATCTGCCTTGAATATTGCAGCTAGCAATGCATCATCATTCATTTCGGGAAAATATATGAGGGTTGGATTAGCTGCTGAGTCCACTAAGCCTTCATAACAACAACAACAGCAGCAACAACAACACAAAAACTCCTCAGGATCGATAGACAGGAGAATGAACGGCGGTTTGGCCCGTTGGGTGCAGATGCAATGTAATACTGAAGATGTGTCGGAATGTTTCAGTGCAGATGAAACGAAACCTATAGCCAGTTACCATTGCTAGGTAGATCTTCAGTTTGGAAAGGATTTTATCATTTCTCCTAACAATCTGATGTTGATATCATTCTATTCTGACTGCTGGCTGTGTCTAATATTTGTTTCTCCCGTGTATTGCTCTTGTGTTGTTATGTCTAATGTTGAGAGAATGACCATGTCCTGTTTATCTCCTCAAAAGGTCAATGACGAAAGCAGAGCATTGAGGGAGGGGGGAAGGAGGAGGGGGGGGGGGAAGCTGGGGGGAGGGGGGGGGAGCTGGGGGGAGGGGTCGGTGAGGATGTGAAGGAGGAGAAAAAAGGGATGATGACATGATCATGATGTCAAGAGTTCTTGTCTTTTTTTTTTTTTCGGTAATGATGACAACCTCTAGTTATGGATACTACTGACAACAACAACAACAACAACAACAACAACAACAACAACAACAACAACAACAACAACAACAACAACAACAACAACATCGGACAGAAATGAAGTAATTCTAAAAAACAATTCTCTCTTTTGAATAATAGAAATAATATTAATAATAGTAGTAATAACAATCTTATTTTTATTATTTCTAAAACAAGAATTTAGCGACTAAAACACAGACCGGCTAAAAGTCAGTTCATGACTATGACGATAATTATGAGCAATTACTGCTCTGATAATGAGAATTAAATAAATCTGGGGATGCAACATGTCTTCAATCAATATTTGAAAAAATTACCAGTGGCATGAATTTGTATATTATAGCTATAATAATGATCGGTGAAGCTGCACGGTTGTCTGAGGCTCGAGTTGAATGAGATATTGGAAAGGGTTGTTGATGATGATGATAATGATGATGATGATGATGGTGATAGTAGATCTATTTTTTTTTCCAATGGACAATCAAAAGAGCTCGAAATTTCGATCAGTGCCATCATTTTAATCAATTTTTAACATACCGAGTATTTCAAATTGGTGTTTGTCTCTTTAAGTATATTACGTTAGTTACCGGTTGACAGACCATAGTTTACAATTGTTAAGCCATTTATACAAACTCATGATGGTGATGTTGATGACGATGATGATGATGACGATGATGATGATGATGATGATGGGGACAGTGATCGGTTAGAAATGATAGGATAGTAAATTTTATGAAACGTAATTTTATTTACTGGTCGAATTCTGGGAAGAATGTTTTTGTACTGAAACCATTTTAAACAATAAGAAAAGTAATAGAGATAAGAAAAATAATAAAACTAATTATTGTAATTATCATTATCGATAACCATGATAATGATAATAATAATAATCGCATAATATTAATAATAACAATAGCAGTACTACCAAAATAACGATACTAAAGCTCAGTATTGTTTTATAAACTAATATGTCCAGAGAAATGATAAATGGACAGCTTTCTGTACCAGGAGCAAACTTCATAGGGTTTATCGAAAAGCTGTAAGTGGGACCAGTTGATGTCCATTAGAAAAACGTTTTTATAAAGAACAAAATTCAGTCAGTAATAGTTCACGCTAAGGTAAATGAAAAAAATAAATAAAACAGAAGAAAGGGCTTTATAAAAAACGAAAAAAAGAGAAGGAAAAGAGAAGACGAGAAAAGAGAAGAAAAGAAAAGAAAGAAAAAAGAAAGAAAAATTTACTTTGACTAAGGATATACGTGGGTACACCACAAAAATAATACGCATGATAGATAAGCGGTTCCGAATATTATATTCTGGGACAGATCTAGTTAGATTACATAAAGAAATACGGGCTCTCAAAGCAGATTTTCTGTTGTTGTCGTTTTAGGAGTTCGTGCCTATAGTACCTTAGAAAACAATGAGAGCATAAAGTTATATTTGATTTATATCATACAGTTTTATGTTTAGCAAAAGTACTGATTATATATTATAGATAAGTCTTACATGCGAACAGTTTGATCATAAGGATATAGCTTCATGACCATAACGCATAATATACGATATTGTGTTGCCTAAAAAATGATCTCAGCCTTAGAACTGGTCTTGGGCATATCAGTGATATCAGGCCGAATCAAGTGTAGACACGAATACAAGACAGATAGACAGAGATATGAGATGTATCGTGTGAATTTGTCATAGAACTAATTAATTAAAGATCAGAAATTATTTATTAACAATAAGCTGTTTCTCAACAAAGATGAAGACATTATTTATGACTGAAAATTCCAACCCTATCGGTGATAAAATAAATGAAAGGGATAAAAATTTCGTAATGACGCTAGTCAATAGTCGGGTGTCTAGATCTAAGAATGATATGATAACATAATAACGATAGTAGTTGATAATAAATTCGAATATTTAGAAAAAAAAAGAAGAAGAAGAAGAAGAATAAGAAAGAAAAAAAAGAAAAAAAAAAAAGAAAAGAAAAAGAAGAAAAAGCAGCAATTACAGGAAATTCCTACAAATAAAATAAAAAGAATAACTATGCCAGCACTTAACTTGGATCTAGGTCTAAATAATAGATTGGAAATTACGATAGCAGTGATGGCCAAGAGGAAAACAATAGGACAGGGGCGAAAGAATGAAATGGAGTGAAATTAAAACACTGATGATGGTGGTGGTGATGATGATGATTATAACAATGATGATTACAATGATAATAACAAAAGAACACAAGGAGAAAGATAAGCAACTTACCTGTCGAGTCAACTCCCTCCATAGTTTTATTGTCGTCCACATCTTCATGTTCAGCGCTGCTCCTTCTCTTTGTTATCGTCGTCGTTAATCTGTCCTCATCGTCCTCTTCTCTCGTCGTCGCCCCATCCAACAGCCCCCCGGGGGCCACTGGAGGCAAGGGCTCCCCGACATCAGCCCCCAGTCCAAGGCCATCGTTATCTACATGGCGGGGCCGGGACTGTTTGCGGCGGGACATGATATGTACCAACAATCCGTTCCGTTCCGTTTCAGGTAGTCCGGAAATCCGGTACGAGTGAGATCCACTCAACCACTACACCAGCGCTGCCGAGCCGTGATGTTGCTGCTGGTGTTGTTGTTGTTGTTGTTGTTTAGCTAGGGGTCAAAACTCCGCCATCGTCATATGATTAACATCTTCACATCTTTGATTACCGAAGCTGTGCTTGCGAATGTCCATCTTTCACCGGTCCGTCCGATAGAAATCTATATCATCGTGTAATAAAACACAAATCAAATGCAATGAATAAAATTAATGATAAAAGATGACACAAATGTTTAAACCACGAACACTATCTAATAGAATGTATCGAAACAATATCGGCTTTTAATTGTTTTCGCCTTCCTTCTCCGAACAAATTTAAAAAAAAAAAAAAGTTATTCTAGACTAGATCTGGATTTAAAAAAAAAAAATAGCACCCATTATAGGAGTGATTATCTTCGATCTCACCGGCGAAGAAAAATAACATGTTTTAATGAAGAGTTCAGGGAAGAAATCTGTACGCATGGTGCAAACATACTGAGTTTTTCCGGGATTTTCCTTCACAGCTGGGTTTCCTGTCTGACATAAAAACTACCCGGGTGAACTGAAGCAAGTATGAAGTTTGTTTGAGCTGTGCGGTGCGTGAATGGCGGAATCCGAGAACTCAAGACAATAATAATAATAATAATAATAATAATAATAATAATAACAACAACACATCTAATCACAATTTTTAAAAAATCCCAATATGAATCTTGATCACTACAATGTGATGTGAATAATAGTAATGATAAAAACAATAATAATAATAATAATAACATAATAATAATAATAATCATAATAATAATCATAACAATGAAAACAAAGGAACAGGAAAATTAATATTGAACTGCGCACTCAATCCTTCTCCGATCACTCCAAAAATCAATCTTGCGTAACGTTGTAAATAACCGATATGACGAAATAATGTTTCGAACAGCACAACTCAAACGCACCGTTGAACCGCAATGAAAGTGTTTGAAAAATAAAGTACACAAAAATAAATAAATAAATAAATAAATTTGATTAAATGATATAAAACCAAGAGGACATTGAAATGAAGTATAAACTGCAGCCAGTATCGCACAGATATTAACATAGGCAGTCAGTCAAGTCACTAACCAACAGAAACAAGGCCCGGCTCAAATCTTTGACAAGTAATTCCAAAGGAGAAGCTGGAAGAATGGGGCTGGCTGGCTGGCGAGTGTGGCGCGAGGGGGTAGCTATCTCGCGCTGCACCTCGCTGGGAGGTCGGATGGGCGCCGCGAGAGACAATCTTTTCTCCAATCCCAAATGGCGAGCCAGGGGGGTTGGTAGTATGGGGGGCTAGCCCGGCTCGGCTCAGCTCTCTACTGGGCCCGGCCTGGCCTGGCTTGGCCCTATACTACACTACACTACACCCTGCCTGCCTGTCCTGTGCTGAGATAGAAGCAAGACAGCCGCGCTTCAGTTCCACCGACGAGAAGAGAACATGACGTACCGACTGCCGAACGAACGGTCAAGTCCGACTTTGCGGTGCGCCGGTAGTTATACGGTGGTAGAGCACTGTCAGAGTGGCTTGCCTATGTTGATGTTTGTGTCATTGATGATGCTGTAGTAGTTACTGCTGTTTGCAGCTAAGCTACATCTACAAATAGATCTACTATCACAGACCTGTTGTCTGTCTCTCTGTGTTATAAGCACGCCAGAGCAAAGAAAAGTCAAATCTTTAATCTACTGTAAAAAAAACTACAAAAGACATTTTCCCCAGTTCAAACGGGCGGTTAAAACAGAACAAATCAAGCACTAGCGGGCAACGAGCGGACACTGGGAGCGGACGAGTGAAGGGCGAGGGAAGAGGCGACACGCGAGTGGTAGTGGTAGTGAGAGAACAAGGGGATGGATGATTTTAATAATCTAGCGAAATAGAAAGAAACAGAAGGCAGGAGAAACCATTATCATAACCTGATTTGGCCCCAGCGTTTCTATTGGCTTTCCAGGTCCCTTGAAAAATGACGGTCTGGGCTCATCGCCAGTCACTCACTCCGACTGCTCCTCTCGTACTCCTGCCCATACCTCCGCCCCCCTCCCCCTTCTTTTTTTTTCCTCTCTCCAACCTCTTCAACAACTTTATCCTGTGCCCTCTCCACATAGTTTTGCATTATCCTCCCCCCACCTCCCTCCCTCTCTTCCTTGGCTTTCTCAATTCACCACCCAAGTTGATCGGTCCTACTTCGATCTCATCTCCTTCACCTTTTCTCCAATTCAGGCTGACTCCTCTCTCTCTCTCTCCTCCTCCCCCCCCTCCCCCCCCCCCTTCGATTCATTTATTTCCGGGATCTGTTTCCACTAATGTTGCTCTTGTTCTGGCTGTTATTATCTTTCTATCTCTTACTTTTCCTCTTCTCCTTATTATTTTTTCTTCTTTTCCAATCTCACTTCTCACCCGCTCAACCTATTCCTCCACCTCCTCTCTCACTTTCGTTCTTTTCCCGAGCTGTTCCATCGATAGACATAAATGTGCGATGGTTACTTTTTAACTTGCCATTTCTACGTGCCCCTGTGGCAGGGATGGGTGGGAGGGGGGGGGGGGGTTTCAAATGAACGCAAAAAAAACGAAACAAACAAACTGTCATAGGCTGTAGATGTTAGGGCATTCCGTCCATTACGAGAAACGTAGAAGAAGGATGGACAGTATAAATATTTCTCTGATATAAAAAATATAAAAAAATTACTGAACTTGAACCATCTTTTTTTTTTTTTGAATAATATGAAGCACAATGTACTATGAATTAACGGAGCAATTTTTTGTTTTGTTTTTTTCAGAGACGGAATCTACAAAGAAACAAAACAAATGAAAGAAGGCCTCTACAATCCAGTGTGACATATCCAATATAGGATTAGGAAAGCTGAGACATTACTGAGTATTTTATATGGGAAAAATGATTCAAGCGCACAAACTTTGAAAAACGTTCTACTGTCGATTCAGTCATCACAGAGATAATCTACTGACAAGGATAGGGAAATTCAACTCCTTTTGTTCTAAAAACTGCTCTGGCTCTTAGAGAGTTAACAATAACAACAACAACAACAATAACAACAACAACAACAACAACAACAACAACAACAACAACAACAACAACAACAACA
>JBCEWB010158430.1:0-10510 GCA_039654565.1 Peronia peronii
CGATGCAGGACCCGCGAGTCGATCCCGGCCCGTTTTCTCCGTGAGCAGACGCCATACCACAGAGCCACTGCGTCCCCGGGTGCCTGTTTGTCTCATTTTCGGTCTCATTTCTGGTTGGCTGGTGCACAATGGGCGTGGCTGAGTGACCATCATGAGGCGCAATGGAGTAGCAACGGACTGAGCGGGCGAGACTGATAGAAGGTATCGTCGGTGCTCAGCACAAGGCTGCAAACAATGCAAAAATTCGTTAGCAGTGAGGCGGCTAGAGAAATAAAAACCAGCTTTACGGAAATAAATGTTAGAGGCAAAGTTCGTAACGCATGAGAGAAAAACAGTGTCTGATATTGTCAGTGTGAGTAGTAAAATATTAGAAACCTTTTTCAATCCTTGGCGATATATGACAATAAGAGTGGCCAGGTTAGCTGGAATGCCGACAATGGCAATGATAGGCTGGCGTATATTGTCCATTATCCATCTGGCTCGAAGGTCTGCTTCTGGCCATTGAACTGTCATCGTCTGGTTACTCAGACTGATGCAGATTCCTCATAGAGAGAAATGTATATTTTAAAAAAGGATTGAATATATCTATGCTATTTTACAAGAATGTACAAATCCTTATTACGTAGCCATTTGCGCTATGAAGGCTGGATGGCATTGTGTAAGCAGGGCATGACGTCCGAGACACAGGGCTTCCTACACAATCCACACCACAAGGAAAACACCATTACATGTGGTATCAAATGTAATTCCTAAAAATATTAATGAATCGGTAGTCATTAGGGAGTTCTAAGTCACCTGACAAAAGTTACTCATTTTGCAGTTTAAACTTGAACAAGTATGCGTTGATACATACGACCTTACACAATTTACCATCCTCTGCCTGGACATGAAGTGCTATCGAACTGCATGGCCCAAATCTTGTAAACCAGGTAACTGAAGTCGATCAGATTGCTGAAAATATTAATTAGAGCAAATTATATAATAAATATGGGTGTTTTGTCTTCGGATTCGAAAAACACTACAGAAAAAGTTGCGCGGGGCTGTTAAGTAAAATACTCTATGGAGTTTAAGATTATTTTCAATCAGATCCGATTATTGAAGCCTCTTTTTTTTTCATTTTGCCTGTTTCTTTTAATTTGTCGACTTTCAGGTATGCATTTCATTTTTGTTATAATATTGTGGTTTAACTTGGACAATCTTGCATGTTTGCTATTGAGGGCAGCTGACACCATCAGGCACTAGAGCCTAGCTGAGAGCTGAGAGCCGATTGGCAATTTCCAAACTAGAGAGAAAGAAAAAATAAGCCCATTCATAGTAGAGTTGCACAGGGAAGTACAGACATAACAATGTAAATGGAGATACGTTACGGCAAGTGGATTACCATACATGGGAGGCAATAACTTATCTAATAATGCTAAAATTAGATCTAGATCAAGGTAAATCTGAGGGGTATATGTCATTGAGGATCTAGTTGTTGGCTGGTGATAGTTCTAGGCGGGTGTATTAATAAACCTATAACCTAGTTGTTTGTTTGTTTGTTTTTAATTTGTTTTGTTTTTTATTAATATCATTTTCAAATTGTGATTGTTTGTTTATCTGCTTCTTTAATGTTGCTTTGTATGTTTTCCTCTTGTAAGTTTAAGCTAGATGAAGGATTTAGTTAAGATTTCTGACTTTGCATCTGATAGATGATTATGTTACTGAAGCGGTATATATCAACGTTCTCAGGAAAACAACCACAACAGCAAGAACAAAAGCAGTACAACGCTAATTATCAGTCAGTAAATATTCTTCGAGCAGTGTCACTGTCGAAGCATGTGCTATTGTTTCATAGTCCAGTCCGTAATCAGATCTAGGTCTAGAAATGTCTGATTATCAGTGCAACACTTTATACATGATTAAATGAGAAGAGCAGGAATTTAAGATTGTCTAAACAAGGTCAGTCCTTTGTGCGGTATAACCATCCAATATCACACTGCTGATCATATTGAACAACATGAATAACGAAAAACACGAGGACTGATTAGATGTCACGCTTTTGCCATCAGAGCGACTAATACCCAGACCAAGAATTACTTTATCTTTAAAAGTCATGAGGTCATGTTCTGTTATTCCAAAACTAATATTTTTTGTCTAACGCAGTAGTACAGATGCCTGACATTCATCTAGGCTTGCTGTGTGAAGCAATCTTTCCTACAATGGGCTTTGCTCAAATAATTGGTTTTCATATTACAGCTAAACATGTTTTAAAGCAATAGTCAAGATGATCTAACAATGAATCAAGCTCAGTACAATTTGATAAGACCTGTTCAATAATACACATTCTAATCTTCTATCTCAGGTTATCAAACTGAAGGACATCACCTCATTCTATTCCCCACTACATGGACTTCACGTTTCTCACCGACATCGTTTCTCCAATAAGAATTCACCTGGAACAATGTGTCATTACTAAATTGACCTTATGCCAGATGCCGAATGTTTGTGCTTTGTACCACAAACAACTATCATTTTGGTGCTTCTTGATTTTGATCTGTAAGCCTTCTTTGTTCTCTTAGTCTCAAAGCACTTACGTGAATTATAAATATTCTATCTTTGTTTTCTCTTTCTCACTCTTTCTTTTTGTTCTACATGTGTATGGTGTATGTATTTTTTTGTGTGTGCGTGTGACTTTTCTTAACATTTCTGATACACTCACACACACACACACACACACATATATACACACAAACACAAACAGAGTGAAAGAATAATGGTTGCCCTTGTGCACTAAATGTTTACAGACTTCCAGTCAATTCAACAAAATTAGGCCATTGTTGTCATCTTTCTTAAACTACAAAGACACTTTATACTACTTTGTTAAGAGAATAGTTTTTCGCTTTGACGTTGGTAGCAATATTCACTTGCAAACAAATATACACACAAACATACAAATCCAACACGTAAATCATACATTACGACACGATAAAGTAACACACTTTTTAATTAGCTCACGGGAAATTTTCGACTACAATAGAGCAGCTTGTTTGTAAATTATCTTTGTGCGGCAGGTATTGAAAAGGTTATAGTTAACTTTATACCAAGCAGTTTTAACACAACGATGAATATACCACTTTGACGTAGACAAGTAGATTCCAGTAATTGTTCGAATTAATTTCGTCTGTGGAATTAATTGTCAGTGCTTACGATCATCAGTAAAACAGAATATTGATTCAGATAAAGAAATGCAGTTAGCAATTTTATTTCCTTCGACATTTGCCTGAAACGATTCAAGCACTTTTTTTTTCGCTGATTATCGTGTTCGTTGTTTCTTCTATTATTATTATTACTATTATTTAAGTGGGTTTTTAGTTTGCAACCCATTAAATGGATCTTTGTAGCAGCTACATTAACGAGTAATACTTTATTATAGTGAGATCGTGTCAATGAAACGACCAATCTGGCCGGTTTTGAAAATGAGGTTTATAATCAAAATATAAAACTCGGGTTTTTTGCTATTTTAAGACACTTTGGCCTCTTGTGATATGAGAAAAATACCAACTGGCGCCAGAAACATTTACCTTATACTCCAGAAAGACACCGACATGGCGCCATCAAGATAATGTATAGAAAGATTATGACCATTCAATTGTGATTCTCTCAAAAGGTACTTTTTTTCTCTTCTTTTCTTCCGGTAAGACTTTCCTTTTTCTGAATCAACGGACTTCAATATATATTCTGCCTAGGATGTGCTTGAATAATATGCTCGACTATTTCTAAATTTTACTCAGGTTTGTGAGGAAAACTGGATATTTTCTTGCGCCCAGGCCAAATAAGTCGGAAGTCCGGGCGATTTCCAGTTACGGCTGTTTTTAGCTATTTTCCCACTGAGATACCAATTTTTGAATTTTTGTTTAATGTTAATAAAGTTTTAAATGTTCGCTTTGTGGAAAAAAAAAGGAAAATGTTGGTTCTGAATTGGATAAGGGTTACAAACAGTCGTATACCGAAATCGCTCGGCGCAACTTCCGACTCAATTGCCCGGGGCGCAAGACATTTAGTTGAAAATTGAGAAATATATAGGTCCGTCAATTAACATATTTCAAAAATTTAGGACAAAGATCGTATTGCATATAACCAAAGTACAAAGCCGTATTATTTTTTATGTATATAGAGCTCTTTTATTAATGTGCCAATTCCAAACGATTATATTGAATACTCAAGAAGTCTTATTTTATTTTATGTTTTTTCAAACCAGCTAATTTTCAAGACTGAAAATCCAAGATGGCGGCGTGGTTCTTTCAACTGAACAAAAACAAATCATTTTCTCACTTTTTCTGTAATAGAATCCGAATTTGAAGCTTAAAAAACGCCTTCAATCATTCAAAAATCATTCTCAAGACTCACAGCCATCCCGACCCTCACCGCTCATCCCTCTCCCTTTGAACGAGTTGCGATTTTTAGCCTCTGATTCTCCGAAACTTTTCTCATTAGCTTTTCAAATTACAATCTTTTTATCTTTATTCTCAAATGATTATTAAATCCAGTAACACACTTAAAAGATTACATCACGATATTTCGTAAGTATGGTGACCTTGTCACAGCTCGCCAGCAGCTCATCTGAACTACTCAACTGCAATCACCATATAACATTGTAGACCACCAAAAGGATGGACAGTGTTTTGTTTAGGGATGGGATAAGGAAGGGGTAGGGAAAGAATGGATCGTGGATTCATGTTTCAGTTGTCAATAGAAGTCTCCAGTGAACTGACATCAAGTTTCTGAAATTACGGTTCTTCTAGTTAATAAGCCAGACAGTTCGACATAGGAGCTGCCGACAATCTCAATATAGTAGCATCATTTTAGCAAACAAAGTTAATTCAATGCATTATTTGGGGGGAATATTACATGCATGAATGGCAGTTATAAAATTGCAGGTCTGTTTTGCTTTCCCAATGGAGTTAGACATCATCAGATTGTTATTCTGCCCAAAACACATGACTACACACTCAGAGACTAATAGACATTAAAGATAGTGGGGATGGGGGTGGGGGATAAAAGACGTCCGGAAATGATTTCCATTCTGTTAGAAGTATTTTAACCTGTTCCAATAAATTAAAGGAAAAATGTAAAATAATAATAATAATATTGCTATGGAAACGTAATCATCTCGGATTTTGGTCACTTTATGATGGCTGTCATTGAAATCTATGAATGTGATGAAATTCAGTGGTTTTACTCTGGCATATTGTCTACGTAGTTCGTATTTTCCTGTCTATGGAAAAGGGAATTATTTAGAAATGTTATTTAGTGAAATTTCACATTTCCCCTTTTTTCATAATCAAAACTGTGTTTTTTCTCAATAAAAAAAGGGTCAGAAAATAGTGATAAAAATTCTTGATTTGAGAAAAACGTTTTTAATTGGTCATTTGTCGTTTTTTGTTTTATTTTGTTTTTTATGCGGCTTTTAGCCTCAGCACAGACTTTAATTACTTCTGTGGGTTTTTTCCTGTCTTTCTACTCATATTTTTCCTCGAATTCTGTTCCCTATCACCAAAAGGACTCCCATAGAGCCATTGCGGGTTGTATAGGACCTATATGCAACCTCCACATCTGTTTCTTTTTTTTTTTTCTTGTCTAAACCAAGACCGTCTCAATCTTTTCTATGGCAGGTAGTCCACAACTGTGCTCTTAAGCAGTAGAAATAAAAGAGAATTTTATACTTCCTGAGGAGGGGAGGAGTGTGTGTGTGTGTGTGTGTGTGTGTGTGTGTGTTTATTTAAGAGCACCTAGTGAACCCTTACACTTATATTCTGGCGTGCGTCCATTTTGCCTCATTCAGCCAATATCTATTCCTGGCATTGGACTCCAGATATGAAGAGTACTAGAAAAGGTCATACTCCAGTGTTTTATGCATTCTTTGCTTACACTCCGTGGATTATTGATTATCTACTCTGCATACAGCAGTCAGAGGCAGACAAATCCTAAGTGATAGTAGACCGGATCATTCCTTTGAGTGACCATGAGTCAAGCACATTACAATGGACATAGTCAATTTCTAATATTATTTTTATGTTCAGAGAAAGGGAAACTGTCGAGAGAGAACATAAATTTTAAACACCTAAAATTGATTTATTTTGGAGAAAAAAAAAAACACACACACACACACAGATTACGCACCCGCTTTCCCTAACGACCCCCCCCCCCCCCTTTCTCCTGGCCTTTCACCTTGTGACCTTGTGAAAAGAAAGCGAATTTTTATAGATGAACATATCGTAGGAAAGTTTCTGTTCTGCGACTTAGTGAATATCACCCTTCTCCTCTACTAAATCGACATGTAGCTGTGCATATGCATGTCAAAGAAGCAAGTCCAAGGCTGATAGGAATTAAAAACAGAATCTGGAGATTACAACTGGTCAAGCAAATGTCTTTAGCATCACAACCATAGTATTTCGCTGAATGTCCGAAACGCCTCCTTCGCAAAAAAAAAAAACCCCAAAAAACGGCTTTTTTCTTCATGAAACTTCCGAATACAGATCTAGTATGCCACAATATTTTAACCAAGCTGCAGAAGACTCGAAGCTCTTGTTGAAGATATTTCTATACAATTTCACAGAGAAAACAAATTTGCAAACGGTCCTTTTTTTTTTTTATATTTACAACATCCTCCTACAATGCCGACTCAAGAATTTGTATTTAAAGGCAAGGAAGTGAGGGGAGGGGATCGGGGATGGGGGCGGAGGGGGGAGGGAGGGGCAGAGAGAGAGAGAGAGAGAGAGAGAGAGAGAGTTTTGAAACTTTATTTCCCCTTTTCTTGAAAGAAATTCGGTTTTCGGTTTTCATTTTCCCTTAACATCTGGGCTTTTTCTTTGAGTTTACAAATTGATTCATAACGTCCATTCTAATTTATTTCAGGTGTGGTCGTTCAACGGATTAGCAGTCCACTGCCTTCTTGGTGTGACTTTAACTGTTACAATATAACAAAGTTAGATCATGAATTTTCCAATGGTTACGTGTTCACTCCATATGGACCAGATATGATGGGTGGTCAATTTGATTAGGATCTTTTCTACCCATATCTTGGGAAAAAATAGGGATAGACATTTCCTAACTTCCTAACTCTCTGGGACGGAAAAGACTCCAGAAAGCACAAAAATACGTGTCAAAACGTATTTTTTTCCTGAAAACCTTATGCTAACTACTTTATTATTCCTTGTGAAATTACCATGAAATCTGGCAAGGATACAGAGTAAGACAATATCTAGATTTGACTGAAACAGGAGAACAGTAGAGAAAAGTAGATGCCCCTCATCATGTCCTTATCGACTCATTTCTTTTCCTGCAAAAATAATAATATACTCTGAAAACAATGTAAAATATTCAAATGGCATCCTATCAGACATTTTCTCATTGCCATTATTATAAATGAAAACAATCTACCAGTTTTCATGACAGTCGGTTCGTAAATCTTGAAGGAGATTTGACGTTTGTGTAAAAATAAAAAAAAAATAAAAAACAAAACAAGCTAACAAACAAACAATCAAACAACCAAAACAAAACAAAACAAAACAAACAAACAAGAAAGAAACAAACAAAAATGTAATTTTGAAATCCACGCATTTGAACAATTTGCAAGTCCTTCGATTACATAGTAAAAGTCAAAAGTATATCTATCTATTGCTTATTTTACTGGAACCTTTTCTCTAACTGTGGTCTTTTCGACAATGCAAAAAATCGTTTAAAAATACCATAACATTTGAAGAACGTTATCTCAGAGAACTATACGCTGCCTCTCCTGAAAATGTAAGAGTGAGGAAATAGAAGGGCTCAGCATTTGATTGATAAAGTGACAACGAAGAAAAGATAAACTGAGGCATGATCATAGCCATAGGCTGGGTTAACAGGCTTTGCTTCTGAAACACATGAGAAGCAATATTGGTAATAACAAGGGTCAGGAATTAGTAGATTTTGTTTTTTAATCTGTTCTCATCTCAGTGGGCTTTATAATGCACCATATTTAGTTGAGTCAGATACAAGCAGCACATCATATGAACATACGTTTCCTTATGCCAGATACCAAGTTCATTTGCAAACAAGTGATGCTCGAGACAGATCGCAACATAAGACCTCCCCCGCAGGGGGCCGGGGATTTATAAGTAGGTTCTCTGCTCCCATCTGCAGGTGGTGTAAGCCCGCCATCGATGGGATGTCTCCCATGGAATGCCATCCTCGAAGTTCTAGGGGAGACATCTCTTCTTCTTCTCCTTGCTACTGTCTTCTGTCCCGCTTTCTTTCCTCTCTTCTTCTTGACGTGTAAACGTATCTAAGCGTGTTTGACACAATATAGCTGTAATCGTGCTGATGTGTCGTTAAATCCCAACACAAACAAACAAGCAACATAAGACTAGCCAGTCCACTGGCTGTTTTGATCAGCTATAAACGCGACTTGTATGCAAATGAGGAACTTTAGTCAGTCAGTGACTTGTCTCGCCTGAAAGTCCGATTTTCATGCGTGCACGATTTCCACTCAGTTAGTCAAGTAACAGAAAGAAGGTGTGGTCCAGTCAACTGAGAAGAAATTCGAACCTGTAAATATTTTAAAGATATTATTGCATCGTTTTCTTAGATCAGTTTTGTTTTACTCAATGACGCAACTCTAGATTTATGCTGAAAAACGACCAAATCATTAAATTATAGTGGCAATCGTAGAAATCTTGTTGCATCTATGTAGGTCAAGTATGTTTACGTCTACATCTAGCACACATGTGAACACTAGTTACTAAAAGCCAAACTCATGGCCGGCAGACTGGGGTCGCGATTCACACTATGAGTGCTTGCGCCATGCGCTTCTTGCTGCAAAAGAAACAACAACAACAAAAGTTAGCATAGATGTAGATCTATTCTTTCTAATTCTATGGAAAATTAACCTTCTCTTGATAGTGATGGTGTCTGACGATTACGACATAATTACGTGTATTACTAGTGTTTGTTGTGTGTATTGCTTGTGTTTATTGTGTAGAGCGAGCGAGCGAGCGAGAGAGAGAGAGAGAGAGGGAGAAAGAGAGAGAGGGAGAAAGAGAGGGAGAGAGAGAGGAGAGAGAGCTTCTCAATGATCTACCTGCGGGTCCCCCCCCCCCCCCCTTCTTTCTCCATCCACACATACAGTCACCCACTGGAATAGCAATGCACAGTTAGCATGTCTGCAATCATGTAAACACGGCCTACGGTATAACGGTAGTTATTAACAATCAACCGTTCATCTGTATACACATACATTCATTTGGTTATGATTTTGTATTGTAAAATGGGCAATATGAATCCATCATTTAACTGTGCTATCAGTCTCATTCAGGCTCCTAGAAAAACATAGAAAACACATTTGCATTTACACATTTATTTATTGGATCACTGACTCAGTGGACGCGACTCAGTTTTGTCAGTTGCAGACTATGATGTGACGTCACGTTTTAGCTTGGTGTACAAGTGCTAACAACCGCTAGTAGACGCATAGGCTAAAAGCGTATGTAACTATTACCTTGTGAAACGGCTTGACGTCGTGTCGCGGTTAATAAGATGGCTTCCTCCAAATATTTTTGGATTGATGTTGGAGCTGCATTATTTGTGCAAGTCTGAATTGAGAGTCTCGCATAGGGAAACGTTACCTCTTAGACACATACCCCTCTTTAAAGGGGGGGGGGGGGGGTCCTGAAATGTGGATTTTGCTACAAAAATGCGATTTTAGGCTTTTGTTTTCTCTTAAAAGGTGGGCCTTTTCTGCGTATAAAAATGGTATCACAAAGTGGATATGTCCATTATAACGTGTTTGACCAATGGTCACTCAACGTTAGGTCTAGTCTACTGCCAACCAGGATTTGGCTCCACCTGGCTGCTACAGGCAGTCGCAGATCATCACTATTTGATTATATGTAGGCAAAGAGTGCATAAAACACTTGATTATGACCACATCTAGCAAAATCATGAACTCCAGTGCCATGAATGGACATTGGATGACCACTATGAGGCGAAAAAAACTGCTGACCAAGCAGATTATCAGTAGCAGGCACTCTAGAATGAATTTCAACGTCCTATAAATAGTAAAACTTTCCTTTCTTTCTGCTATTTCAGAGTTTAGTTGTGGACTGTATGCCACAGTAACGGTCAAGAAACTCTACGTTTGAACAGAAAACGATATGGGGACCACATATAGGCCCCCAAGAACTCGGAAGTGGCTCTATTGAAGCCCGTATAATTATGGGTGGTAGGGAACGAAATTCGAGAAAAATTATGTCCAGAAAGCCAGGGAGAGGCAATAAAAGACACAGAAGTCATGAAGAGAGGCCTAGTATGTAGAAAAAGGGTGTTTTAAGGCCAAAAGCCGAATAAAAAACTCTCCATGTCAATTTTTCCGTGAAAAAAAACTTTAAACGCGTTTTTCTGAAAACCCGTTTTTTTTTGTCAGTATTTTGCTATCTACTTTTTTGTTTCGGAACCGATTCTAACCAAACTGGGCACACATCATGTTCACAACAAA
>JBCEWB010158441.1:0-25914 GCA_039654565.1 Peronia peronii
ACTGGAAGACGAACTCTCTTTAATCGAACCCATTAGGTTGGTCCCGGCAAATTCGATTTAAGCGGATTCGACTGTATGAAAAAATGGCAAAATTTGAAATTTTGCTACATGGCATTGCATACAAAGGACTGAAAATATGTAACTTTTTAGATATTATGTCAAATAAGATGTTCACAAAGCTTCATCAAATTTTGTTAAAATTTGACGGACTAGATAGATTTTGAAGTTAGCCATTTTAGAGATGCCAAAAATCCAAGATGGTGGCGTTGCCATGGCAACTATTTGAAAAAGTCGATTTTTTGTCACTGTTTTCCTCTAATTTGAACATGCCGAATGCAATGGACAAGGTTAAAATAGCCTATCTTTAAAAATTTAAAAAATGACTTTCAGGATCCCCCCACCCCCCCCCCTCAAAACTACAAAATGGCCCGGATCTGATGGCAGTTGTCTTGTCACTGTCGTCACACAGAATATCAGTACATGTAGGATCTCATCACTTCATTCCTGAACTTTGCCTCGTTATATTTTATATTTTAAACACATACCTATACAGGTATATTAACCCAAGAACTGCGAACCACGTATTTATATGAACTTTGCTTGTTGGCAAACAAATTGTAGCTGTGTTGTGTTAGTCAAACTACATATTCAAACTACATAATGTAATTCTACACACATGGACTTCTCAGTCAGTCTCTGTTAGTCTAAACTACACGTAACATTGTTTTATATACATGTAATGTGTTTCTGTGCTGATCTCTGCCAACCAAAGATGCTGCCAAAACATCAAAGCACCAGGTATGAGCTACTGATCTTAACCACTTCAGTGCTCTCACCATATGTCCTGAAATCTTGTCTTTCATGTGCGCACGTTCACTGTCAGCCCACCACCAACCACTCCCTTCTCTCCTTTGATCCCATGTTCTGACCATACCATTGACATTTATATGCCAAATCTTTGATAAATGTCGCAAGCTGATAATTAGCAAATGACCTAAGCATGAGATCCCAAAATCAGGCACATAATCATTTGTTCATGTAACAAAATGTAATTCTGAATAACAGTCAATGCTTCTGACTGACTTGGGAAAGTAGAGGACGATTATCAATTTACCCATGCACAGTTTGCAGAATTCAATGCAGGTGGTGGTGGTGATGGGGGGAGGGGGGAGGGGAGGGGGGCAGAGGAGGCCTCAACAGAGACGGAGCGAGGAAGACTGACCGTATCGCTGATGTTAGGCAAAGAACTGCAAAACTGATGTAGCAGTGAAATGATTAATGATAAGCTCCTGACATTTCACATAACTGTATCTCTACATTCAAAGTCCTTTTTTCCCCCCTGATATGTAAAATGGAAAAGAAAAATCCCTCTGTTCAACAAACCTGGCCCATACACTGGATGTACATGCACAATCTGAGGCTGAAGAAATAAATTCACAACACTAACTGTTGCCATTTTGGGCTTTTCATAAGAGATAAAACAAATGACTCATGCTAGTAATAGTATCCTCTATCCTCTCAGTCTGCAAAACACAACATCTGCCTTGCTAACAGGTCACCATCTCCATGACAACTAACATCCTGATTGTCTTGTTCAGTCTATGGGAAAAAAGTTCAACCTCCATTCATTGGCTCTTCCCTTCCTCCAGAGGCTGAAATTCATAAGTTGTGTTCAACAGAGCAAAGACTACATATCAAACATCAGCACTGGCTCAGCGTTAAGACAGATCAATGCCATACATGTCATGTGCAGGTTTACTTCTACATTCTCTGCTACTGTTCATTTAAAAAAAAAAGCGAGAGACAACAATCGTAGTTTCTTCACTGAGTCACAGACCCAGTGAGTTCTGCAGACAGTGTTAGCACAATCCTCACATCCATTCGATCATTGTCACATCGCATGCATTGTTTACTGGGCATGGTCAGTCCTACTGATGGCATCAGCAGCTCCAGCCACACTTTAACATCACACCCTCTCTCTCACACACATACACACAGATTATGCCTCCCACACACAGACTATGCCTCACAGCATGTTATATGTCAGTCATTCCCAACACAGATTCAAATCTCTTGTATGCAAAAACAGTTCAGTGAGCATGCTATCCTTTCTTCCACTGTTCGGTTGTAAACAGTTGCCCTCAGCTGTTGTACATCTGCCAGCTTCAGTCACAAGAGATGAGAGAACTTTCTCACACATACCTGTACTGTATAGTGTTTTTTTCCCATGTGCAGATAAACATGCACGACTGCTGAGCCAGACAAAAGTTTACTACAAACTGAGGACAACTGGAAGTTTGAGGTATCTGATACCCTCAAACCTGTACAAAGGTGCAGCCAAAGAGTTCATTCCAAGAGCACTGGCACTGTCACAGTCCATACCTGTCTGTTCACACAAACCAGGTCAATCACATTTCTCTACCACATCTACAGGTGCAGTAGCTCCACCCCATACACCTTCCTGCTGTTGACATCAACATCTTTAGTAAATATAAACAAATGGACAGGGTATTATTAACACAGGGATATGAGATTATGTGACTAAAACTTGTATAATTTATCACAATAAGTGTCGTGTGGGAGCAGATATAAAACATCTGTCTCTCCGTGTCTACGGATTACAAGATCCCACTCCAATAGGAGATGGTTGTGACCAGCCGATCACTTCCCGTGTCAGACAAAACAGGTGTTGAGCAAGTAGTGGGAAGAGAAAAAAAGAACTTTTGACTTTTATTTCATGTCATCCCAAAGATGATCATAAAAAAATTTGACAAAATTATAACAATAAGAAGAAAATATAGCAGAATTTGGTAGACCTTTCAATCTTCTAAGGAATGCTAAGATGTTGATCCACGCTCACAGCTGACAACGGACAAAAATGTTCTGCCCTGACAGAAAAAAGTGAGAGATGAAGCCAGCATTTCTCACTGGGAATCCGAGACTACATACACAATACAGGTGTGGAAGATCTGCACTCCTGTGCAAATGACAAAAGAGCTTTTGTCTCCAGACAGAACTAAGACCAATTTTAATCCTCTCCATAAACAAACATGACAGTGGAATAACAGGAGGATTTTCATATGGTGTGAAAAAGATCTGCCTGTCATGTTGAGGATCCCTGTGTTGCTCTCAGCCGTATCGGTTATTCATTCACAATAAAACTCTCTGAGCATGTCATATCAATAAAAGTAACGAGCTGAGATACGTTCACTATCTGAAAGCAGAGAAATGCTGTCTGAATTGTAGAAGTCAGATCACATTCCACAGAGCGATGGAAACCCTCATCAATTTGAACAATGCAGAGAGGGAAAATCTCATGGCAGATGAGACAGGACCAAATCTCACTGGACAAGTATGCGGATGTGAGCTTTGATCAATTTATTGCACAGGACCAGAATCAGAAACACAACAAAATACAACATGTGGCTACAGGCTGTACATAGGACAAGAGCCAACAATCTGAGCAAGGATCTGATGTCTTTCACACTGGGTGTTTGTGAGTTCATGTGGCTTCCAACTGTCGGCAGCCGGTCATTACCACAAAACAGCACCGACTTGCTGATCAGTGACAGGGATATCAAACTTCCGACTGGTGAGAGTTGAACGGGTGTTTCAATAGCAACATCGAAGTTAGCAGTGCTTAGTCCCTTGCACCGCACAACATGCACTCGAGTGGTCGCATGAGAATTGATGATGGGAAAATCAACAGATCAAATCAAACCATTGACTAAAACAAAAAATAATCTTAGAAAGACTAATGTCCATCATTCCCGAGCTGGATCTAGATCTACAAAACAATTAGGCCTACATTCAAAATGATTATGATAACACTCCACTGTTTAATGCATGCACTTTTATTGTTGTTACTGGCTTTGACTTATAACTTTTAAAAAAAATAAAAACAAACCATCGCCATTCCATGTTCCTGTGAACACTTGCAAATCTTTTTTAACGTAAACGGCCTAGGTCATTAAATTTTAAAAAAAAAAATGTCTTACATAACTGGACAGTGCTTGACCGACACAATAAAATCTAGAGGGACAAATTTCCCAATGTTTTGGTGAAAACAGTTTGACATCCCTGCAGTGAATTCCTAGCTGATGTTTTGTCAGACCAGGGGAATATCTGCATTTGCTGCTAGGTCAAGTTTTTACTTTGACTTTTTTTTCTGTGTTTGGCACCCTGAATTATTGACCATTCTGGTGCTGGCTGATGTTGTTGGCTGGTGTTGTTGGCTGGTGTTGTTGGCTGGTGTTGTTGGCTGGTGTTGTTGGCTGGTGGTGTTGGCTGGTGGTGTTGGCTGGTGTTGTTGGCTGGTGGTGTTGGCTGGTGTTGTTGGCTGGTGCTGGCTGGTGCTGGCTGGTGTTGTTGGCTGGTGTTGTTGGCTGGTGGTGTTGGCTGGTGTTGTTGGCTGGTGTTGGCTCGTCTTTCATTGTCAACAAAAAATATTTTTTTAAAAATTCAATTTGGATAAAACCATACAACATATCATCAGGTGACAAATGTTGGGATGGTATAATGAACAGGACAGACACCAAATGACCGCTGTGATATGAATTACTCAACTGTGCAGTCAATATCATGGATTTCACTGGATATGTAGTTGAAGATATCGGCTTGATGAATGTTACAAGTTTTGCTCCATCAACAAGATCACTTCCAGAAGGCGGACAGACAGAAGCCACAGGTATGTCCATGAGACTGTCTCTGCTACCCCCAAGCATTCAGCTGTGAATTGACACCTACCTTATCTCACAGCCATACAGATATTTGAAATCATCTACTGACAAAGTTAACTCTTACCACTCAGAACTTCTATCACTGCTGAGCATCTACATAACATTGTCTAGATTCCATTCTCAATGCAGCCAACATTTAATCTCTGGGAAAAACAACTCACACACATTGCCTGACTCAACCCAGGTTAAATTGGGCCCCTGACTATAGGCAGTGAATGTTACAGTCAAATTGATAAGAGTCTGAAGTGCCTAACAGACAGATGCCTGGTCAACTTCCAGTGGAGATGAGAACATATGTGTGTGTCTCTCCTGTTGGACTGTCATGGAAATAATAGATAGTCTAGCACTTAGAGACTAGAAATAAACACTACATAAGTGCTGTTCATTATCATAGTTCATGACTGTAACTCCACACCCATCCCTATCAATTGCACCACTCCAGCACCAGGCAGCTTTAACAACCTGTTAGATAACAAAACAACACCCAGCTTATATGACACGTATGAGATCACAGAGCTTTGATTCAATTTCTTGACCTTGATCTGATGAGACAGTAAGTGGTTCAAACCCAGAGATCTGACTTTTTCCCCAATTCAGGCTGTCCCTCATATACCAGACAGTAATGGCTACAAAAGTGTGAGATGAAGCTGGCATTTCTCACTGGGAATCTGAGAAAACATGTAAGTCACAACTGTAGAAGATTCCAGCTCAGAGGGAGAGATCAGTATACAGTTATTAGCCTGGTGACCACTTGATCAAGTACAAGGTTCTCAAAACAAGAAACATCAAACTTTTCCTTCAGTCATGGCAGAGGTCACAGTTTGATAAGACAAACAGCATATCGGAGTGTGTATGCCATGCAGAAACTTCGATAGACTACATCAATCACTGAGGCTGGCTGTCTATTTCAGCTTTGTATCAAACATTGATGCTAATGTTACCATTGCCACACAGAGCATCCTAACTCCTATCCACATCTAACAATGCTACAAACAAAGCACTACATACTGTAAGCCCTTGGCTGTTGCACATCATATGAATGTTCATGAAATATTTGGCCAGTCCTAACTACCATGTCTTTCTCACTCCCATCTCTAGCTCTGAATGCCACCAAACTCAACAACAATTCCATCCTGTCATGAATGGAGACAGAAGGCAGAGAGAGAGCAAAGAGAGCTTGTGACCAAGGTGTCAACAACAAAGTGTCTCCCTAACACAAAGTCATATTGATGGCAATCTGTTCTCTGGATGTCAAGGAACAAATCACTGGGATGTACTCCAGTCTTTCTCTGAGACATATGAGCCAAAACAATGATTCTTCTCCTGAGATATAGCATCACATTGATATTGGAAGAAAGAAATTGTATTGTAGTTAGAAATGACAGAAATAATATGTAAATTTCAATGTCTTATTTCGTCTTTGTTCTTTGCTTGCGTTCTGAGGCCAAGAGTTCATCCTGGAGAAGTTGTAGTGTCTGTAGCAAGGATTCTTTCTCCTTTGAGACGGTCAGCAGGTCATCCTCAAGCTGCATCATCTTCTGCTGTAACTGCATGTTCTCCCGCTCAAGTTCATCACGGGCTGGGTCCACTTCCTCCCCGCGGGACAGTTTGCCCTGACTGGACAGGTGCTCGGCGTGGCTGCTGGACGGACTGCTAGACAGAGAGTCAGCAGTGAAACTTTGCCGTTTGCGCAGTCCCATGCCCATAGTTCCACCACCCCGCCCTGCCCCGCCCATGCCTGGCCGCTGACCGTTGGTGTTGTCCTGTAGCTCTCGCCACTGCAGGATCTGGTGCTCGTACAGCCGGTTGGCTCGCCGCACCTCCTCCAGTTGGCGCCGCAACAGCACCGCCTCATTTTGACTGGCCATCAGCAAAGCCATGGTGCCATCGGGACTCATGATAGGGGAGGTAACTGCATTGACCTGTTGTGGCTTGGGTGGCACAGGGGTGAGAGCTGGGGGGTAGCTGAACGGTTGACTGTTGGGGTTACCTGCCCAAGGGGAGACAACAGTACACTGTTTTTAGACCAACGATTGTCTGATTGTGCTATCAACTACAATATTCTTTAAATGGATAGCTGTAAAACTCAGTGTTCAAAATCAAGCTTGTGATGCCCTGATAAAGAAAACTCTGAAATACAATTGTCTTGCAGACTTATATTAACCCCTTCAGTGCTTCGCCCGCAACCATTCTGGGCTAAATATGTGCACGATGTGTCTGTAGCCCGGAACAATTACGGGCCCATGATGACAGTCAATTTCAGGGAAATTATCAAGAAACCTTAGGTTGTATATTATCTGAGGTATTATCTGAGTGACTTCCCTTGCTATCTTCAACCTCCTTTCTTTTGTTGCGAAGTGTCGGTTGTGTGTGAGCAGTTGATTTAAGTTGGAAATTAGTGGAATTAATGCATACTTTCTGATTCGTGCTTAGGTCAAAATAGTGAGTAAAAGAAAAACATCATCAGAAGTGTTAGATGAGATTCTGCACAAACGTGATTGTGCTGACAAAGATCTTTTTAGTGAATCTAATGATGAGGAAGGTAGTTCAGTTAGATCTAGATCTAGTAGGAACATGTCTTAATTGCTAACCGAAGTTCTAGATCTAGATCTAAAGACTGAAAGAAACACATAAAAATACACTTAGGGTTCTTTTTTTTTCTTGTCACACATAAATTTATACCAACAAATGTAAAAATAGAATTCAGGGGCAAAATGAGCAGGACACTGTAGGTATTAGGAAAGTTCTAGAGAATTTGGTGCAACCAATCTGATTGTGGGCAAGGAAGAGAAGAATTCCCTGGCACAGGGCACTCCTAGCTGAAAGCACTGAAGGGGTTAACAAACGACTTTATCTCACAAGAGATTTGAAAATAACTCTTTGATACACAAGCTTTGTCAATGTCTAGCATGTCTCAAGTTATAACATTAACCAGAATTACAACAAACTTATACCAGAAGATGTCTATTGTATGAAAGAATCACAATTATCCCTCAGAACAAAGAAAATGACACATTTCTCCATAAAGACTGAAATTTGACTTTGTTGTCAGCACCATGTCACAGAAAGGAGAAATTACTTGATCTTGTCTAAAGTCTCCACCACAACTTTGTCCATATCCCCCATTCAGCTACACGGCTCATGACTTGTACTACATACATGTACTTCACACAAACCATGACTACTGTAAACATCATCTTGCTTTAAATAAATAAAAGATGAAATTTCTATCTCTGCTCTTCAAACTGTTAAGCTATATCTACAGAGAATACAAGTGCTAACAGACATATAGAATGTAGAGGTAGAATAATTTAGCACACCCATTACAGATATGAAGATGAATTATCTTTAAATTGATTCCATGAAAAAATAGCTTTGGAGTCTCCTTTCCTGTGTATAAAAACCTTATAAAAAAAAAGTGAAAATAGGAAAACAAGCACTGAGGTCGTGACAACTTATATTATGCTGACCTTTGCCCCTACCTGACACATAGAAAATACCATCCCTGCCTCTCTCCACTGACAGCTGCTGAATGTGCAGGTTCAGCGGTACGGAGCCAGGAGAGGTGATGTTGGCTGGGGGTCGGTCCTCCTGTGAGACACACAGACACACATAATAGTTATCAAAATAACTATGTATAAAGTTAGGCTCTGGCAGGAACACATTTGAAGCAGCCAAAAGAGCAGATACAAAAATGCAGTAAACAATAATACTTTGCTAAAAGCTGGCAAACCCAGACAGTCAGACTGAGCATGTTGGGGTCTGAAAGAACGAGATGCTATACTGTCTGATATCTCACAGTACCCACACCTCACAGCTAGCTAGACAAGAACTCACAGACACAGGGTGAATGCTCACACCTCACAGCTAGCAGGACAAATGGCTGCTGTGAGAGAGTGCCTAGTAATACTAGCAGGGCCTTTAGCTGGTCCAGCTTTTTCTATACAAATGAGCACTGGAATCAGGTGCTCTATAGAAATGGCTGTACACTTGTCAATGTTAAAGCATGTATGTTTTCATCTGTTGAACTGCCATGCCAGTCAGACATGGTACCAGATCTAACCATTGACATTTCTTCCCTAGTTATGACACAAACATATCAAGTTGGTGGATGGAACAACACAGAAGTGCCGGATCAATGATCCAGGCAAACATTGCTGTGCAGTAGTGATAAGGATTATCCTGCAGTTAGTTAGTGAAGCACCAGGATGTGGTCTCATTCAAATATGCTGAAGAACAAGTTTGCTCTTAGAGACTGCAATGCTTGAAACCAAACCAGACAAATACCACTCATCTCATCTCTCCTAGTGTTTACAAATCTGACTGAGAAAGTCACATGTTAATGTGACAACTGCAGAATGTCAAAGCACAATGGCCCAGGAATTAACCTGGAGTGGCACCTGGAGTGGCAATTTTATCTTAGCTGGGACAAGAATCTGCTGAAGAACCTTTTTTTTTTTAACCAACCTGAAGGAACCTCATTTCTGTTTCACACGGGTACTGGAATACACTCTCTACATCAACATTTTGACATCAGAGCTTTACCCACCTGTTGTATGACAAATATTCTCTGCAGACACAATTGTATGTCCTGTTACGAGATTAAGTTCCATTTTGTACAATTATTAGTTACTAAAGTAAAAAAAGTTGTTACAGAGAACATGTGTCTCTTACCTCCAATACCAGCAACAAATTGGTGATGTCCAACGACAGGGGCAGACAATCAGGCAACTTCTCATCCTCGGAGAAATCCGACAGACAGGTAACCCCTGACATCTTGAACTGCAGACTGAAGTCGTCGGTCCGGATAGTCAGGCGACCGGGATCCGGTGGGAGGTCCAGGGTGGGGTCAACCGTTGGCACTTCAAACTTGAGGCGGATGGGATACCTGTGGGGTGGGCTGTCAGACACATCTTCCTGCAGGTAGCCTGTGGGTAGTCAATCACAGGCATGTCCGAGTTAACAGAATTTTAAATAAAGATCAACTTGTTTATCCAGTTGAAATTTGTTTTGGCAAATGCAGGGCAGTGAATACATGGACCAAGCCGTAAATGAACTACAGCATATGTCACAAAAGATACAGGGTACAGATACTTATCTTTATAGAAGACACATAAGAATAGTTTTCCTTTTCACTATCTATCTGCCCAACATAAAAATGAAGAGAGATTCACAATCTATGTCTTTTTCTTTTCTTGCATTGTTCTGTGAAATCAGGCAATGATCATGTCTGAATGGTTGAGGTTTTACACATATGTCTTGCGGGCAGTTGAAATAAGACGTAAGTCGCTGGGCTAGAACTGAGAACTCAGGCTTTGAATGTGATGAGGGGGGTCAGACATCGAATTTTTATTTTTTTTTTAACTGCAGAAATTGAAAGTGCATTCTTTTCTGAACAAGACAGTATCGGTCTCACCCTCGAGGTATAAATATGCCTTTATTAAAATCGGATTTTTTTGTGGGAGGTTTGAGATTTATGCGCTCGACGTTCATTTAAACTCGATTTTCTCAGAATTTCGGTTATTGCTAGGGGTTCCCTTTTGTCTCTTCAAACTGTAATATCTCTGGCTAGAATAAAGCTGGCTCAAAACTTTTCTCACCATCTGAAAGGGTGTAAAATAAGCTTACACAAGATATCAAAATCCTGATATGGGGACAATTGGACATGTTGACTGGCTGTGAGACCTAGGGTGTGTTCTGGTCCTCAGCTGGGGATCTGCACATTGGTGTTCCTCCAGGACACCAACATTAAGATGTTCAAATTGTTCTCTAGGCTGACATAAAATAATGCATCCCTGTCTCAAAAGTTGTTGACGTAGATAGAGAGGTTTCTCTCTCATTTGGCCAGCTAACAGATGCATTCAAATCTAAGACAGCCTTTTCTTTTTTTCCACATTCAAATCTACTTTATTTTGTGACTGTAAAAATGCGTCGTTTGGAGACCAGTTTCAATCTTTAGGAGAAAAAAAACGTGGACTACCCATTAACATTATGCACGTGGATCACTATACCAAGAGAGTGTTCTCTGTGTTACCTTTTGGAGTGGAAAACCTGGCCTGGAAATCTTCATACGAGATGTTGCCAAGTTGCATGGAATTTAATTTTGCCAGCTGCACTTTGGCCAAGGTCCCGTTATCATCAAGTTTCAGCAAGATTTCTGTGCAGTCCAGTTTGAAGAGAACCACATAGACCTGGTATGAAGACAAATGGTACTGTCTGACAACCCAGGAGTGGAAGTCATTTGTTTGAAGTGTGAAGATTGGCAATGTCTTGGAGATTACATGTACTTTTTGACATCTAGAAAATATCAGTAACGTTAGAATTTTACATTTTCTTCCGAGTCTGCAAACTTTTCGAAGGTGACACTGAAGTTAACAAGCCTAAATTTATTTATTTATTTTCACATCTTCCCCATGTGGTGCCCTGCTGTCACAGTTTTCTTTCCTAGATTTATTTATTTATTTTCACATCTTCCCCATGTGGTGCCCTGTTGTCACAGTTTTCCAACACAAAGTGAATTCATCTTGCAATTATGGGCAAGCTCCACCAAAATCCTTGACTGCTACATACACCTGATTTTACTCCTTCCATACTGAATACTATCATATAGCCTTAGAAATGTACTCATGTATGGTGATGAGGATTGGGAACCCGACTGAAGGCAAGAAATTAAGATTTTACTTCAGGAGGCATGTCTGACTGAAAAGTCCAATGTTTACTTTACCAAAATCTCACATTTCTATGTGACCAACTTCAAATACTTACAAATACTGTTAACCTCTCCCTTTATTAAGTTTTCTAAATTGCTATATATTAAAGTATAAAGCAATCAGACACAAACCAAAAACATCATAGAGAATCTAGCACATTTTTTATTGCCACTCAAAGTGTCCACTGAAAGTTGGGCACAGCTTTTGTCCTTGAAATGGATGGGAGATTGTAGTTTGTAAAACCGTGTAAAAATTGCACATGGTGATATAATCATGCATATTTTTAACATAGAGGCAAAACTTTTATCAGCTTACTGCAACATAAACAATGCAGCCCAATTTGCCAGCAGTTTTGATGTTAAAGAAAGAATGCACAACTTTGTCACACTGTAACAATTAAGATCTTTTTGTTTCATTTCCTTATTTCCTGCTCAACAAATCATGTAAACAGAAGTTTTTGTAACCATATCGGCTGCGGGGCCAGTCAGCCTTGGCCTATTTTCTTTTCAAGATGCCAATGTGAGCACAAGTGGATATTCTTTGTCCATGGGCTGTTATCTGTAACAGTTTGGATTAAGTAAGTCTGAAGTGTATCATATTCTGCAAGGACAAAAATTTGTTCAGGTCCCTGAAACATTTCAGTCAAAACGATTAAAGCAAAATAATACGTTTTTAAATTTTATATCTGTTGTCTTTTTGTTTACTTTTTCATTATTTGTAAATCATCCATTTGTAAGTTGATCTAATAACGATTTTACTCTTAAATATAATTGAAACAAAAATTATTGTGTCCTGTAATATTTCAGATGGAAACAAGATATTTGAGACATGATGCAATGGAATCAGGTGCTTGTCAAACAGAGGCGACCGGAGAAATCACATATTTTTCAACAGGGAATGAACTTTTAACGCATTTTTTTTTCTTCACAGAACTCTTCTATATCAATCTAAAAATGCATTTCAGAGTTAAATTTGCTGAAACAGATTGAGCAAAAGCCAAAAAATTGTAATTCAGTGGCATAGCCTAATAAAGATTAATACGGTTGAACAAAAGTGATCAGCCATTTTCTCACAAATTCAGCTGCAACAATAGGTCCATCACCCCTATCATCTTTAATGGCCAATATCTCATTTCTACTTAAGGCAGAACAAAAAAGTTTTCACACAGAAAGGGAAATGAATAATCTTCACATTGATACCAGTAACTCCAGATTTGATGAGAGCCTGATTTCACTGTGTCGCATCTCACATAGCGTTTTTTTTTTCTACTTGTCCTATTTATCTCTGGTCAGACTGATGTCCAAAATGCTTTTCATAAACATTACCTGTGGTTAAGGAACGAAGGAATATTGGTATTTTTGTGACTGAAAATTGTTTGCAAGATTTATTTTGATATTTTGTATCCTATAACAATCTAGACACATTCATCAAACTTGAAATATTCATATTACAAATACTGACTTGAATTTATTGTACCTCATTCTGTTTGTTTGTTTCAGGTCTGTATTTTTGTCCTGCTATAGTTCAGATCAAACCATATAATGTGGCTTCGCTTCCTTTTAATCTATCTTGATAGCTGTTGCCTCAGAATTTTTAGTGTGAAAACTGGATATATAAAGTCCGCTATTCAGTGATTTTGAACTCAAAAATGGATGATTTGGACCATCGAATGTCTATATAAGATTTTGTCAAGGATTTTGGTGGAATCGTTGTCCATAGGATTCATTGACGTTTTGCCATCATTGCACATGTGATCTAATTTTTTGCTCTTGCAATCTGATGCTCTTAATTCTCTATAATCATATGATTGTATGGAATTCTGCCAAACTGTGACTCAAAGTTTTCTCAAATACAGTTTAGGAGTATGACCATCTTTTAGTTAAGAACAAAAAACTGCCTGCTACAGCTAACACCGCTAGATCTCTGGCATGAGATACAAACAGAAACCGAGTGAGAGAGAGAGACATAAGCCCTCACAGACAGACTAGCCTACAAATGATAACCAGTATATGCTGCGTGCACTTCCAACATGCACTGGATAAAACTAGACAGGACAAAATTATCTACATTTCTTGCCATAGGCATTGCCTGTTGTCACAGACACACACACACACAGAGATGATAGCTGTAGAGGAACCTAAACTATGTCTAAATATATAATATACATATTGCTGTGTGCAAAAAGTCCATACGTGTGTTGTCTTTCTTCGTTCGCCCCTTGACATAACCTGTTCAAAACAAGTACAACTCTATCAATGTAGATAGACAGAGAGGTGGTACAGAAGATAAAGACAATAAAAAGAGAGGACATGAAATTTACACATTGAAGTTCTTCTGCCTAATTGATAGAAAGAACCCTAGAACATTGCACTGTGTTAAAAAAAAGGTCTATGGCACTGGGTAATTATTTAGGATGTCATTGGACATGGTTATATTTGGTCTTTTCCAATTGTGGTGTCAGAAAAATTACAACAGACATAAATACTATAATAGAGCTCTGCATGGACGTTTCAAGGTCCATTTGTAATGAACAAATTAGATAATAGCCTTTGTCACCTCAACTTATTTAGAGTCCCACATGTACACAATGTGTGAAACAAAACCTGAAAACAAAATAAAAACATTTTATGTTGTCGTGTGATCTAAATGGTTCTAAACTCAACATGATTTGTGAAATTGAATTGTAAAGAAGCTGATATGTTAATGATACGAATCTCGCCAGACCCCTGTGAGTTTCTCTCCCTGGATAGCTATGTCAACCTTGACCTCTCTACTTTCTCAGTGACACTGGATCACTACTAGGACTGGGACAGCACTCTGATCTGACCTAACTGACCCCCCCCCCCCCCTCCCCTGGTCTGGCTGTTACATTGTAGGCTCTGTACATCTGTTGTCATTCAGGACATGAGATGGTTGGGACTGGAAGAATCTTCATGGGAGAGAACAAATTCATGTATCCATTCATGCACTCACCATTTCCTTGCCCTTGGTGGTGGAACTTTCTGCATACATGCTGACCGAATCCCCCGGATCTCCCATCTCGCTGTAGTTGTCACCAATGGACGCCACATCTGGCGGTGGTGCCTCCCGGGAAAATGCTGGCACTTCCTCAGCTTCATCCAATGACAGATGTTCAAAGTCATCATCTGAGGTGTCCGTGCGGATAGACATGGTCTCCAGGTCTTCATTGTAATCATCCAGGTTCTCCATCTTGTTCTTCAGCTTGTCAGTGAAGCTGGAAAATGCTGAAGTAAACACTTTCTTCATATCTGTTGGGCCTTTGTTGGTCTGACCCCGGGACCCGCTGCCTCCACCCCCTTTGTTCTGTCTGTGCTGGGCTGGCTTGCGATCAATACCTGGTACAAAAGTCATCATTGAATTATTGAATGCATTTAGCAACAAAAATTATATTTCACTTTCACTCATACAAATATGCAAAGCCATATGAAAAATGTTATGTCGTCAGTTATAAAGTGTGTCTGTAGACTTGAAAATACTAATTCAAGGATTGAAATAATGAAGTATTAAAGATGTATCGAACAACTGTAGGGTATAAAAACCTGGTTTATAACAGGTAATATTTTCAGGCTGGGCTCTAAAGCAGTTCATATATCAGTGTGTTATTTTGTGTGAACTCAACGTGTCAGTTTCATAAAAATAGAACAGTTGAAAATAACACAAGCAAACTACATTACAAAATACAATTGTAGTTATGTTCACAAATATTTCTTGCCATCCCGAGCAGTACATGAAGTAAGAAAACCAGCAGGAAATGCACAACCTTCACTCACCAATGCCAGAATCCTTGGAATGGATGGACTGACTCATAATGTCAGTGGTGTCTCTCCTGGAGCTATCTGATGTGAAGGAGGTGGGACCGGTGATGATGGGCACCGTCTGACCGCCATAACCAGAGCCAGGGGCAGCCATCGTGTGACCTCTGCCCCGCGCTGGCTCCTGCAGCTGGACCTGCTGGGGTAAGTTCTCCAGCTGGCTACTGGAGCTGGACTTGAAGCTGATGGTCTGCTGCAGCGGTTTGAGGGAGGAATCGTCCCGGCTTCTTTGCCCTGTACCATGTAACAGACACAGTCAGTCATCATGTGCACATCATACCTGTGTTAGCAACACTCTATGGAAACTCACACTGTCATATTATCACAAAAGGATGAAAAGAAAAACACCCAAAAATAATTAAGATGTCACCTGATCTTTCACATATCCACCATGACGGACATTCAGCTCATATTGCTAGCTGGAAAAGCCAACGCTCGATGTTTTTCCTCTGAACATATTACCAGTGAGCTCTTGCTCCATCCCTCCCCTCAGACCTGACAAAATCTGCTCTCATTTTGTGTCCATAACCTGTCAGACTGGGTTTGTGAGGACCCACACGAGTGATCATACACAGTAACACACTGGCCACAACTGGTGAGGACAAGGGATAACTCACTCATGAAATAATAATGACAAAGGAAACACTTTGTGGCAAAAATAGATAACCAGTGGTGATGTACAATAATTTAATGATGATATTATGATGCCAAGGGACAACAAAATGATGATGAAGGATATACATCCATATTGGCAAGGGATACATGATGAGAGATGTCGTTATGAAGACACATAGTGATAATGATAAATAAAGTGAAGACACATTGTTGTGATACAAATAAAAACATATGAACTGAATAAATTTCAAAGTTTTAGAGATTTCCACAATACTGTCTTTGTTCTCATTCACTCCGGTACTGCCTGTTTCTGTTGATTTCATTTCTCTAACTTGGCTGGACGTACTCGGCCATTTTGGCAAAATGTAAAACCCTACACCTGATTGTCAAACATTGACTGTTTCCTTACAGTAGGTATAACAAACCACATCAGTTCCTCACAAAGACAGACAGGAAATAGCCCAAGAAATCAGTTCACCATATTTGGACAAATCAGAAAAGTATCAGACAAGTATCATCTATTAGATGTCATGGTTCAAGTATTCGCACAGTTTCTGAGAGTGAGTGGATGGGGACAAACAATGAAATGAGCACCCAAAGCCATCAGGTGTTCACATAATGTCATCACAAGAAACATGTTCAATCATGACATCACTAAGACTGAAATAAACTTCCAGTGCTGACTGTGAATGCCAGTTTCTGTCTGTCTCTGTTGTGAGTGAAATAAATTGCTATACTGTTACAAACATCTCTGTGGTCATGTTCTAGTTCAGCTGGACTCCCAATGTCCAGGCTAACACTGGGCTGATCAATCTGTATTGTCATAAGGACTTTACTATGGCAGTCAGTCCCACAAACAGTCGAAGCTGGTCAGTCAAAGGTGATCCACACTCTTTATCTTTGGGGTTTGTGATTTTCTGCACAATTTCAGTTACTTTTCAAAACTTTGCTGGCAGATTTTGCAATCTTGCAGTCTCTTTTGTTCTTAAGCATATTATACATTAGGTGACCAGACACTAGATTAAGGCTAAAGTTCCTGTGGTGCTTGTGGTGGTGAATGTTTTCGTTGGACCAACATTGGGAGTGGTCCTGTGACAGGAAGCTCTGGGCTTCTTTGTATACATTGTGGAAATCACCATCCTGTTAACAATGGACATGTTATGGTGAACTACTGTATAGCTAATTCTACTGTTGTATTAACAAATAATTAAGAGGACAAAAGAAAACGTAGAGTAAGGTTCTTTGCATGTTTTAAAAAAGACCTGACATTTCGCCTCACTATTGGCAGTTGGGTTTCAGTTTCCACCTCAAATCTCCAGCCATGTGGAGACTCCTGAGCAAAGTCCCCCATTGTGCTGTTTTGTCAAGCTAATACACATTTCTCATTCTATCCATGCTGTTAATACACAGAACAAAACAGGACACACGTGAGCCAGAGAATCTCACCTCTCACACTGTCCACCAGCTGCGGGAAGCAGGTACTCTCTCCATCCTCACCAAAGACAGCATCCTGTCCTGTGGTCACACCCTGCAGGAAAGGGGAAATCACACTGAAGTCGTCAGAAAACGTCCGTTGGTGCATCTGGTATGGACAGACCACGGCAAACTCCACTTCTTTCAGCAACAGTGGTAGAACAATGACAGATGATGGCTGAAGATTTTGAGGCTCTTGAGAGTATGGAGGTCTCTGTGAGGTAGGGTTGATGGAAGCCACCCAGAGAAGGTCAGCCGAAAGGTCAGTTTGAAAGGCTGAAAATGACTCCGAGAGTCGCAACAAAAATAAGTACTGATAATGATTTAATTGTGCCCTCAACTTGCCTCCAACTTTTGTCAACAGACAAATTTTCTTGTCTGATTCTGAGGACAGCATGTGTCTCTCCTGTCTGCTGAATTGGTCATCCTGGGACTTACAGCCCTCTGGGGGAGGCCGCTTGTTGTTTTGAGACCATGAGTGATTCTGCCCACCTTCTGACCACTCTCTGGCTTCCTGGGTGTTTTTCTTATGTTGGCTGACGTTGCTAGGCTTACTTTGTCCATTGGAAGTCATGCCATGAGTGCTGTCTCGACCTATCGTATCCACGGAACTTTGGGATGTGTGACTATAGCCATCATTGTCACAGTCAGCGTCTGAATGCCGTGACCTCGAATGGACATCTCCTGACCTTGAATGTGTGTTCCCTGATCTTGAATGTGATTCTGCTAATCTTGACTGCAGCTCCCCACACCTCATTTTGGGTTCAGGATCATCAGGAAGACGTCGGCCAGATCTGTAAGCCTCCATCTCCTCATGCCTGTAGACATAACTGTCAGACTCTCCTCCCCGGCTGTGAGATCTCTGACGCCGCCCGCTATGTCGATGCTCCCGGCTCTCGTCACTGGCATAGCCTCTGCGCTCAAGCGAGCGGTCATGGGAGTGGCTATGTCGCCCTGCAGGAATTCCATCCACAGGATCTCGCCTTTTGGTCCTGCCTGAAGATCTTTCATGGCTGTGACTGTCCATCTTCTCTTGATGTCCATCCAAGCTGTCCCTCTCCCTGCTGGCTGACCGACGTCCATATCCATCCCTAGGTGAGCGCTGTCCTACCTCCCCTCTGTGTGGCTTGTCCATGTCCTCTCTATCCAATTCTCTTGCTGTGTAATTGTCAATCTCCCCCATACATTTCTCAAACAGACTGCTCCCCCGCCCCTCCCTGCTGCCTGCCCTCTGCAGCCGTCTGTCTCTCGGACCTGATGGAGCAATGTCTGAACTACTGCTGCTGCCCTGTCGTGACCGCCGATAGCCTTGACCTTGGGACATCTCCGTATCACGGCTACCCCTGTCACCCACCCTTGATCTCATACCATCCATTGTATAACTATCATCACCTCGCTTGATGTCTGCCAAGCCATCGCCGCTGTGGAATGAATCAGAACTGACCTGTCCCTCAGCACTCGACCTCTCATCTATATCTCTGTTTTTCCTCCCTCCCCCAGTTTCAATGTCCCTTCTGTCACTACTGGAGCTGCTGCTGTGCCTCAATTTCCTCTCTCGACTTCTCCGCTCTCGAGATTCCTCTCGCCTGTGATTGCTCGACTCTGACTGTATGAGAGGAGGGCTAGAACTAGAGCGGGAATCCTCCCTATGAAACTGTTTCTCCCGCCGCTGTCTACTTTGATGGTGAGCCGAATCGTAAGTAGTTCTATTTGGATAGGACTCGGTGAACTGTCTCGATCCGTACTCTGAAGAGTTTCTCCTGATGCTGGTTCTGTCACTGGAGCTGTGCGTTGGTTCATGATAATGGTGATCATTTTCTCGCATGTTGCGTGATAGTTTGGCAGAGGATGTATGTGATGACTCGGATGAATGATACTCAGAATCAGCCTGTACACGTGAGCGGTTGCTATGAGACTGATCCTGTATATGCCCTCCCCCGGCAATGGACAGCTTGGAAGGCCTATAATCTTCATGATGAGATTTATACTGATGGTGGGATGATGTGTCGTGGTTGCCGTCGTCGCTGTAATCTTGCTCATGATGATAGTGATCTGCACTGTCTGATCTACAATAGCGATTTTTACTCCTACCCGAACGTCCTGTCTGCTGTGCAGAGCCAGGGAGGTGAGCATTCTCCAACTGATGGTCAGCTCTACGGGCCAGGGGTGGGGACGAGCCCAGGACGGGCATGGGGCTGGTCGGCGACCACTGACCCTGAGCCTGCCGGTCAAAAACCAGATTGTCTTCCTGCCTGGAGGTGGAGTTTTGAGCATTTGAGTTGATATGTCGATCACTGGCTGGATGGTTCACCGCCTGCACAGGTTGGATATGGCACTGACTAGGTTTATGAGGAGTAACACACAGCCACACGGTGACGGGCACCGCCTCCACACAGGGCACCGGGCGGTTCTTGTAGTTCTGCACCCCAAGGAATTCGAGCCAGACCTGCTCGGCAGAGGCAGACCAGATGTCGGAGGTGGCATGGCGTTTGAGGCTGTTACAGTTGAGATGGTGAGTGGGCAGATGGTGGGATGGGCGGGGGTGAGGGTGGACCATGTCCTGTAGACTGGCATCTGAGGGTGACAGTTTCACAGAGTCCAGATTGTGGCTCAGTAATGTCTTCACAGCTGGAGAACAAACAGAAAACAAATCATTATCAGATCATGTCAGAAAGTTCACATTCTCTCACTCCCCCCACTTATTCATTCATTCACTCACCCTTCCATCCATCCACTTATTCAATAACTATCCTCTTTTTATATCTGAGAAAAAAAGAGAGACATTAATCATGGAAACCACTTTAAACATTCAGTAAGGTCAAATCTAAGACAGCCATGGACTTTGACACGTCTGTGGACACTGGGTAGGAATTGTGAGATGCTTTTGATTTACTTATTATAAAAATTTGTATTACCCGTCCACAACATTTTCGCACTTGCAACCCCTTACCCAAGAGTTTGAAACCCACATGACCCTCTATTCTCAGCATCTTGATTGACATTTTATTTTCTGTGATGGAGATGGAAAGAAACACTGAAACAAAAATAAAACATGGTAAGAGCATTAAAAAAAAGTAACTGACGAGTTGAAATTCATGTTATCCCAAGCCACTTCTATGCAACCCCCTACCAAGGCTTTGGTGCCCCCTGCGACCACTGGTTGGGAACCCCTGATTTATATTGAGTGCAAATACTGAATGTTTGTATTTCACTACTGACTGTCCCCTGAAACGCCCGATGTCCCACAGTCTTCTCTTTACCTTTGTCCATATAGGGATTGTCCGAGTTGTCTGCGTGTGCATACATCAGTGCTGGTATCAAATCTCTCTCTGGCTGCTCGCCTTCATTAGGGAACTCAGTACTGGAGAAAATGCTGGCCTTGTTGTACTGGTCCAGCAGGGACTGCAGATCTTTGCGGGTCAATCGGTCCTCTGTCCGACAGTTACTGACCACCAGCTTGGAAATCTGCAGCTGGACAGCATCCGGACGGTCAGGCTGACCCTCCACTTTCTCCTCCGCAGGCAGAATGACCTTTACACATGGAAAAAAGACACAAACTAGCCAGGTCCACTCAAGGACAGCCCGAGGTCCAACCCACAGCAACCATTACAATAAACCTGTACCCCAACAACTACAAAAATCCCGACAAGTGGTGCCCACCAAAGTGTAATGTCAAGTGGATCTCCATTTCCATTTATATTTGACATGTGACACAATGAAATCAGATTCTCGTCAGATTTTGAGCATATGAAGTTATTGGTGTCAATGTGAAGATTATTCATTTCCCTTTCTGTGCATGAAAAATGTTTGTTCTACCACAAGTAGAAGTTGAGATATTGGCAATTAAAGATGATCGGAGTGGCCTGTTGCTGCAGCTGAAGTGAGAAAATGGCTGATCATTTTTGTTAATCCTTATTAGGCCATGCCACTAAATTCAGAATGTCAAGTTGTTTTCACAAAAAAGTTGGAAAATCTTGCCCCCCGCCCCCCCCCCCCCCATAATTTATCATGGTGGTCTGGCGCTGTCCGGTTACGTAAGACTAACAGTAAGACACTTTTAAAAACCTCGGGCTTTCATGCTAGAAGTTTTCATTGTTTTGAAAGAAGTTTTCAAGTTTTCACAAGATCCTGGGATGGAACTTTACAATTATACAATTAATGGAAATTCCAAGGACTAAAAAGATCCCACAGGCAGTGCCGTCATCATAATCATCAAGTGTAACTGGACGGTCACTAGTTCTATTTTCTAGATCTAGATCGTGAACAGCTGCCCTCTAACACTGATCTTTCTAAGATCATGGACACATTATTTGTTGTTGTCAGTTCTCTGATGTGCTGATTTTTCATCGACGACTCCCACCTGACCACTCGACTGCAATATGTCAGGTGTGAAGAATTAAGCGCTATGAACTCTGATCTCGATTTTCAAACAGCCGCTGAACATCGGTCCGGCTGTCATCCGAGGTATGAGGATAACTCTTTCATATTTCCAGTTTCACTGTCATCGTATGGAATTTGTATCGCAAATTATTATTAAACCCCGACTGCCTTGTGGGTTCAGTAAAAGTCGGCAGCTGATCGGCTAAAAGTAGGAAAGTCATGACGACCAAAAAGTCGGAATTCCAACTAGAACTGGAAGTTTGACATCCCTGTAAATTATATTTTTTGGGCTTTACTCTATTGTATTTCAGAGAATTTAACTCTGGAACACATGTTTAGATTGATATAGAAAGGTTCTGTGAAGAAAAAAAATTGCATTAAAAATTCATTCACTATTGAAAAACACAGTTTGATGAGCGCCTGATTTCATCGTGTCGCATCTCATTAATGATTTTTCTTAATCATTCTTCTTTCTACTTTTTTTTATATCAATTGATTCCTGGTAACACTGAAGAAAGAAAATGACTGCATTACCTTTAAAATTACTGCAAAATGAAGCAAAATTGGAGGAGTCGGGAACATTTTGTTAATATTCAGACATAACTTACTTGAAACATGAAAAGTTAATTGAAAATAAGATAACTTCTCCAGCCTTAATTTTCCTGCCATAAATCTTTAATGTTAACATTTCATCTAAACATCATAAATCATTGATTACATCGCTCTCTAAGTACTGTTAGATGAAATTTGCACTAGCACATTTTTCATGACAGTTTTATTACAAATCAGTAGATAAAGTACTGCAATACTAAATTCTGGACAAGAGTTACTATGGAGAAAGAAAAAAATCAGCTTCAACCCAGCTCAATAAAAGACATAGATTGTGGAGAGCAGATAGGAAAAGAGTGTGTGATCAATATTTCATCCAATCTCCTTCAACTTACCCGGGGCATCAGCAGTTCTGCCTTAATGTCGACATGCTCCGCTGGCCCTTCGTCTCCAAACTCCATGTCCTGTGAAAGAAAAGCATAACATCATCACAGATTTGCTGAAGTGAAACGAGGAAATCAAGTTCAGGACAGCAGAACAATCACATTTTTGATCAACTTAAAACTGTAACACCAAACAAATATGACTAAATTTCAAGAGATGATAGTGGAGTGTTAAGAGAAGGCTGATAGCTGGGAGAAGAGTCAAGAAGTCTGGAAAGAGAGAAGGCTTGGATAATTTCTAGTGACATTTAAAAAAGCTGAATGACATACAAGAGCAAACAATGCCCACTCACAAGTTTTACTGACAGTATTACTTCTGTGGTTCATTCTTTACTACGTCCTTTTGGCAAGTCAACACTCACTGATATGATGTTAGGCTCCTGAGTAGTACCTGTACCCTATGGCTCTGACGGGAGGTAGTTCATCTGGGCTACAGAACGATATATATAACGCCAGCAGTGTCACTGACTGACTTCATCTAGAAAATTGTAGTTTCAATAGAAATTCTAATTCTTCTACCGACAATGGAGCTGACCTGAAGACAGTGGTAAGATGGAGATGGTTGGATTTATTCTAGCTCATATTTTGTCACCATACTGACCTCCCCTCCCCCTCTCCTCTCACTGAGCTCATTCAAGACCCTAACCTTTCTTCTAGCTGATGATGATATGTTGACAAAACAGCAAGACAATTTTTTGGGATGACAACATCAGTGCTTATTTGTTTGCTGTTGTTGTTGTCATTTCAAGTCATTTTAATGAACGTTGTTTGATTTGGGAAGAATTCAACAAGAATTCAAGTTAGCTCATGACAAGATCAGTGAACATCATGACCAAAATGGTGATGGAGGAAAAGACCAACATTTCAAAAACCTGAAGAAGGTTTTACAGACAAAAAAAAAGATTGAAGAGTTAAAAGAGAAAATAAAAGAGAAAGAGAGATGGAGAAAAAAGAGAGGGCAAGAATATCTTGCTTTTTTTTTTTTCTAATGTATGTGACTCTCCATAGGCCAGTTTGTCTCTTGCCTAATGATGCCAACAAACTGCAGCCAACAACAGACAACTGAATACAAATTGAAAATCAATCACCTCAGTCTTTCTCCCTGATAACTGCTTGTTTGCTGTTTCTCAGCTCTGGACATGGCTGGTACAGTTCTGACTTTGAAGGGGTGGTCAGTCTGAGTGACCAAATGTGCACAGAGATGGACATACTTACCATGGAGTTAGAGAGGGTCAGCAGGAAGACATTGGACCAGAGCAAGGTCAGAAAGTCCAGGGTGATGCGGATGGGGTTCACTAGCACATACAGGTTGGGATGAGGAACTGAAAATACACCACAGAGAGGAGAAAAAAGAATGTCATCATGTCTATAAACTTCAACTGCACACAGGCGCCCAAATTTAGGAGACTCAAAAAAAAAAAAGTCAGGCAAAATGAAGTCCTTGTAGCCAAAACTGTATGTGTCAAAGTCTGGCCAGGTTATAGATCAGGTCTTGCGCCCAGGGCAAATGAGTCAGAAATCACACCAGGCCATCTCCAGTTACGGCCATTTTGAACTATTTCCTGACTCAGATACCAACTTCATACCAATTTTTTTTTTTTCAGATTAAAGAAGTTAATTTTCGTCCTTGTGAAAAAAAAAAAAAGGAAAAAAAAAAAAAAAGAGAAATAAATTTGGTACCTGAGTAAGAAAATAGTTAGAAACGGCGATAGCTCGAAATGATCCAGGGTAACTTCCAACTCATTTGCTGCGGGCCCAAGACAGATATACATACCGCAGGTTTCAAATATCCGACTTACTACTACTTTTTGGTCATCTATTTTTTTTTCTCCCTCTATCTACCATTTTTCATGGATAACTATTTTGGCTCAATTGATGAGGCGCCTCTATAGCTACCAGTAACTGTCTAGGTTGACCAGCTGCCGCAAACAGTCAACATTATCAAAATCATGTCATCACTGCATTCACAGTGAAAGTGTCAAACACAGACAGCCAGACTAAATAATGGACTAAACATCCTTTGCTTCTAGTCTTGCAGGATTAGGGAAGGCAGCGTGACTGAGATGATGTTCAACTGAATTTCATATCATTTCTCCTTTGATATCTTTCATACTTCAAGTATTAACAAAACAACAACAACAACAACCCCCACATTATACAAGGGCATCTGAAGCACTTGCTCTTACAAAATAGGAGGTGAAATCTGCCTGCTTGAAAAGCTGTAAAACAAAAGCTTGTGGAGATACCAGGAACTGTGTCCCAGTTCAGCCATTCTCTCCCTTTACTGCACTGAGCTGAGATGTGAGATTTAATACATAGCTCAATGTCACTGAAAACCGACAACTTTGTCATATCTTTCATTTCACTATTACAACTTTCTTGATAAATCTTTCCTACAACACTCAACAGTCTGTCTTTACAAAACAAAATGTCCAGAAATGAACAGCTGTAGAGTAAGGAGGCCGATGGATTCTATACCGCATCTTTCAAAGAGTCACTTTGATCATTAGACAAAGAACTTCCCCTTGCCAGTACAAACTGTCCAACACAAACACTGTGAAGAAGAAGAAAAAGAAAATCATTTTTTCTCTTGCTATCTGAAACATGAATAATAGAAAATGCTGAAAAATTCCCCACAAGACGGAAAGTTTTTGTTTCCCCTCATCTTGTTCACAATGCTTTGTTTCACATTTCAAGTAGCAGGAAGACAAATGATTTTTTTTTTGGTTCACTTTTTACCAATCATGTTTTATGTGAGAGCCCCTGTACTTTGCAAAGGGAAGTAACTGAGCTAGTTCACAAATGGCTCATTACTGAAGGAAAACAACAACAAACAAACAAACAACAAAAGAAAAACAAAATGAAATCTTCCTTGTTGTACACACTGAACCAATCAAAGCCCCCTATTTGTCTGTTCTGTTGATGTTGACTTTGTCACTCATATTTCAATCTCTTCTCCAGACTAAAGTGTTGGCCTGACTGACACTCCAACCTCCACAACAACACAGTCTGGCTTGTCTACAACAGTGTCTTTGCTCTCTCTCTCTCTCTCTCTCTCTCTCTCTCTTTTGTATTGTTTTCCATCTTATCAACCTCATCAAAGACATAAGAGCCATTCCTCACAATGTTCCCCCCCCCCCCCAAACCCCCTTTTTCTTTCCAGACTTTGTAT
>JBCEWB010158442.1:0-10510 GCA_039654565.1 Peronia peronii
TTTGTGAAAATTTGACGGACTAGATAGATTTTGAAGTTAGCCATTTTAGAGACACCAAAATCCAAGATGGCGGCGTTACCATGGCAACTATTTGAAAAAGTCGATTTTTTTTTTTTCACTGTTTTCCTCTAATTTGGACATGCCGAATGCGATGGACAAGGTTAAAATAGCCTATCTCCCCCCCCCCCCCCCCTTTAAGTAAAGAACAATAGGTTGTACACAGCAAAATGATTTAAATTTGAGAGTGATAATACAAAATAATGAAAATAACGTCAGTCTGTGAGAAAGAAAACACAACAAAAATTGGTTTCTTGGTCTTGTAGCTGCATTCTTCTGTTGGTGTTTGCATGTTCTTTATTGTAGTTCAGGTATGGAGCTACAAGTTGTGTTCATGTCAAGTATAAATTGTCACTTTTGTAAGCTATTGTTAATGTTATCACTTAACTAACTTCCTGGAAAGGCTATGTGTGTGACTGGCAAAAAAGAAAGTTTGTAAAAAGAGTGTGTGAATAAGTGATATACATGTCAGAAACCATTATATTCTGCACTAGATGTGATTTGTGCCTTAGATTTTGCTTGGTCATTCTATAGCCGGGAACAGTTTAAAGGGCCGACCTTTACATGCTTTTCTTGCACCAAGTAAAATGAAAGAAACAGAGATAGATTTTGCATGTTGTTTCCATTTTCAATTTTTTTTTTGAAAATCTCCATATGATGTGGCAGAAGATTTTTTTTTTTTAATGTACAATATGTCTTTAGAGAAACCAGAAAGAGAAAAGCTTATAAACACTTTAGCTAAAAATGTTCATTTCAGGTGAAATTTTTTTTTTAAGTCTAAACATTTCATTTTGTTGAACTGTCAGCATTTTTTGGTTGTTTTGTAAATTCTCTCTTGCCATTTTGCAGTATTTGATGACTAAGAACTTATGAAAGATGAGTTATGTATCACAAACGATGATTCTTCCATTCCATTAATGAAATCTTGTCATCTTCCAGAAAGGAAAATTAAAATCAGCTGGTCATCAACATTGATTTATCATCTTTCACATGTAGAGAAGTCCATTAAATGAAAGACCTTCACATTTTAGTTCTTGTTTATTATGTTAGAAAAAGCATCATTATGTTGACTCATCTATATTTTCATAGCTACTACCTGTTATTAATTGTTTGACTTATTGACAGTTCTCTCTCTCCAAAATTTGACATATATGGGTTAATTTTTTTTCCCTCTTATTTTTACATTTATTATCACAGTCACTTCCTATCAGTCTTTCAGTTTTTTTTTTTTTTTTCCTTTGTTACTTTACTGCTATCCAGATTGATCGATAAATTTTATTGGGAAATTTATTTTCTCTGCAAATTTTTACCATAGAAAGAACAATGAATCTTAGTGAAAATAATATTGATACCGAATGATCAACCACTATTATTGTTTGCTCTGTCAGATTATTTGCAAAAATATGAAGGAAGGAGAGTTATATAAAATGAAACAGTGATATATGGTGTTTTGGTTTATTGCAGTGATGTGCCATTTTAGCACAGCTTAAATTATATGCACGCTCACTCTTAGTTAGGTAACATCTATGCAAATTGTTCATGTTAATACATGTATATTGTTTCTCAATAATGTTAATGATATGCAGCTGCATTGTATTTACATATTAGTGATTGTTGAACTGGCTTGAATATAGTATCTTGAATGTAGTTTACTAGTTAAATGGTCATATGCAAAGGTTGTTGATGGGACTGAAATTGTCAACGAAAAAGTGATGTTGTTTAAGAACAAATGAAATGAAATTTTGTATTTGTAGTAGTTGATTTCCATCTCTATTTTTAATCTAATTTTGAAGAAAATCACTAGATCTAAATGTTGGAAATCAGTTGGGATTTTGGGAAGCTCAAAGTAGTAATATAATCCATGCAATTACATGTAATTTGGTATCAGAAAATGCAACTCTCTTTGAATTCATAGTGAATCTTCAAAATTTTACTGGGATCTGAGAACGTGTACAAAATTACTCTTCTTGAGGAACGTGCATAATATGAGTCCTTTTAAATCTTTAAACTCGGTTGTAACAATATTCAAATACATGTATATCAGTATCAGTACTATTGATGTGTCATGGATTTCAAAGAATCATATGAGGACAGTATACTAGGAAAATCATCATTGCTATGACTGCATGCAGTTTCAGTGTTTTTTTGTTTTTTTTTTATTGTGACAGTTATAGATGAGATTGAGAATTTGGTTGAAGTGAAGCATGTGAACAAACTGTGTGCTTGAAATGGAACGGCTTTATATGGGTTCACATATCACATGTGAAAAACTGTTCAATAAATAGACCTCACTTATTTCTTTATTCCATGTATAATGCTGTGTGCAGTTTTATCCTCAATAAATGACAAAACAGCATACAAAATTAATTTTTATGCTTTTGTTGTTTTCAATACTGGTGAAATTCAGAAAGTTTAATTAAGACGTGATTATTGAAGTTAGTCTTCCATTTGTATCTTCTCTGAAACTAAATCATTGTGAAATTATTTTATTTCATTTATTTACTCTATCAAACTTTTGTTCATCAATACAGGGATGTGAAACTGTTTTCACCAAAAAGTTGGAAAATTTTGCTGGTCGAGTTACGTAAGACACTTTAAAAGATCGTGTAAGGAGAAGTCTGCATTGCTTTGAGAGAATTTTGCAAGTTTTTACAAGAACTGGGAGTGGGATTACAAGATTATACAACTAGTGGGAATTCCAATAACTTAAAATACAGTTAAAAGATCCCACAGGCAGTCGTGTCATCATAATCACGGAGCGTAAATAGAGCTAAGTCTGTTATCGATCTAGATCGCTAACACACAGTTGCCCTCTTACATTAATCTTTCTAAGAACATATGCATATTATTTGTTCTTGTCGATACTCTGATGTGCTGATTTTCCATCAGCAACCCTCACATGACCATTTGACTGCATGTTGTAGGGTGTGAGGAAATAAATGGTACAAACTTCGATCTCGATCTTCGTTCAAACAGCGGCCAAACACCAGTAGGACTCTCGTCCAGAGCATGGGCGAAATTCTATCATACTTCCAGTTTCACTGTTATCATGCAGGACTTGTATCACATTAAAATTTATTATAAAACTGCGACTGCCTTGTTGCAAAAGCCAGCAGTTGATTGGCCAAAGTAGAAAAGTCAACGGCGACCAAAAAAGTTGGAATTCTGACTAAAGTCTGAAGTTTGACATCCCTGATCAGTAGTACTTGCTCTGCCATAAACTTGCATTTCTTTCCACTGATTCTATGCTGAATATTAAATAAGATCAGAAATTTGATCATAATCTTTTGAGCAAAAATTCATACCATTTTCTGTCTGATGACTGTGGATTGAGCTTTAGTTTGAAACTTGTTATCATGCATACTCATGTGCATATACACAAATCATAGACTCCTATAAGTGCAGTTCATCAGGACCAGGCTGCTTTGTCATTTCCTTGTCACAAAGATACTCCTGAGCATATGTGAACAGTTTGTTAACAGCAACAAATCCATGACAAACAAGCTGATGTAACAGAGAAATCATGACCCCTTTATTTTTGCTGAATATGTGATGGGATGTTCAGATTATTATACAGATGATATGCATGCACAGCCCATTACATTTGTTAATTACTTGATCAGAACTCATAAAACAAATCTGAACATTTGGTCATGCCAACACTAGTATAAAATAACTAATCTGCTGTAGGTTTTTATACATGAAGAATTTGACTAAATCACCAACAAAGTCTTTCAAGGTTTATAAATCAAGGGAACAATCGACTCCTCCATAACACTACTATTCATTCCAACACATGGGAACACAACCAGCATTAAAACAACTTATTAAGGACAGGAGTCATCACAATTATGCCGCTTGTTGCTGAAATGACAAGCAATAAATTACACAACAATCCCATGACTGTTGTACAAACTTAAATATGTCAGAGCCTGGGCATACAACAGCATCAGAGTCAGACAGCAGAGAGAATCACCATACTATACAATCTGATCTGAACTTGGTGTGAAGAAGTCTAGTAGTGACTATTCATGTAACATGTCATTGATTTGCATAAGAATGTGGAATGCCGCTGCCAGCTGAAGACTAACTAAACTTCCTCACCAGCCAGACCAAAGCCATTCTAGCCAACAGAAAAAACAAGAGGATACATTTCTTATCTTATGCCTATATTTTTTTCACAACTAGGATCACAGTGTCACCATACTATTACATATACAATTATATTACCTCTTTCAAATCTTAAAACACAAGAGACGTCTTCTCAACTGTTTGCTTCAAATTCAGTCACACTTATACAACCAAAATCAACCACTCAGAGCATCAGCCACAGGCAAATAATACATGATTTTTTTTTTTTTTATATATAAATGCATCATCAATTTACAAATCTCTTCATAACTAGCTAGCTCATATCAAGTGCACAGGAATCTCTCATCATCAGTCATCTGTCACAGCATCACCTCAGCCTCTTTTTAATGTCTTTTTTCTGTTTACATGAATAAACTTATTTCCAGTACAGCAGCACTTGTTGCCATGAGCTTCACATGACAATGACTGCACGTTTCGTTACAATATTGCCTGATGGCTGATCCAGGGTTGCCAACCCCACCACAGTCGAACTAGGGATTTCTCTTGAAAAAAAACAGGGATTTTTGACCCAAAACAGGGATTTTACATACTAAGAAGAATCCAATGCCTAAACTTGTTTCGCAGTTTCCATTCAAAGAATTTATGTATACAGCAGTTATCTACACATATTTTCGAATTCACAGCATTTCTAAATAAAGTAAAATCCAGTAAATATTACAGAAAAATTCAGTCACTATTTACAATTAATTCCTTGGTCTGTTTGATAGTTTGATAAAAGTAAAGACCACGGAATAATTTGCTCTGGATCTATCATGTATGGTATCAATATAAAATATGATAGTGAAAGTACGACGTGAAAACCAGGGTGGAATCTATGGTGAAATCCAGCAAGATCGGGATCAATAATTATGGCAATCTCGGATACAGCATAACATTAACCATTATCTTTGTTTCTTCCACATTTCTGTACACACCCCGCCCCCGTTCTATTGGAATACAATGTTTCTTCAAAATATATGGTTTTGATATAATGCTAAGGTAAGTGGGGTTGGGTGGGAGATGAGAAATCTTGTGTTAGTTCTCGTCTCTGTGTGACATCGGACTTGCCACACATCGTAAGGTTCCGTAGACGGATAGTCGGCTTTCGTCCTTTGAAGTCAGGAACCTACAAGCCCGGTAGACACTGGGCTGATTACATAGGCTAAGACTGCATAAAATTTCCCCTTTCCCATGTTTTTCACCATACGGAGTGAGAAAATCTAGAAAGGGGGCTGGGTAATAGTCTATCACAAGCCCAGTCAATGCTCACGGCACTAGACAGATAGATCTAGATCTAGATTCTAGTCTAAGACGAGACATTCGAAGCCACACTGACCATCACTAGCCACTCGATGAAATGAGGTCACCGGCCGTAACATTGAACAAACGCTCATTGTTCTGGCTTAGAAATCCTGTCGTGTGCATAATCTTGGCAAAAGTACTGCAAAACTCCGTTTGATTGTGATAGTGAATGTAACGGCATGATAAAAAAACATAGATCTAGGCTACGTTCCGGATGTCACATCTGCAACTAAGCAAAAAAAAAAAAGTTCGCACTTTTGCTAATTCAGTGTTTTTCTTGTTATTATTATTATTATCATTTAATTTATAAGCAACCCAGGATTTTAAGCACTTTTCAGGGTGCCCAGGATTTCGCTTGAAATCCGGAAAAATCCTGGTTTTTCTGGGAGGGTTGGCAACCCTTGCTGATCATGGTAGGTGGCTCAGACAACAGGGTATCAGAAAAAGAAAAACGAATGATACTTTTGAACTGCATGGATAAGGCTAATTAAGAGAAATGACCAACTGCCCTCAGCTCAACAGCCAAATACATTCACATGCAATGCGTATTTTCTGTTCAAAAACCACTTAAAGTATGAGTTACATGGAAAACAAACTGATAAACAGCAATCGTGATATCTTAGAATCTGTGACCTGATGCTTGTTTCCCGATTTCCTTTCTCTTCGAGTTATTGTGAAGCATCTGTAGGTAAAGATGGTCCTAGCTAACAAATCGATAATGTCACTATGTCTTTATTTTAGCCCCCCATGAGCATGAAGAAATGGAATATTTTATTCTGCCATATTTTGAAATCTGACTGGCAGCAATTTCATTTAATTTTTTGGGGTTTGATTGTTAAGTCTAAAAGCATATAACATAGTCACCTACAATCCACAACTGAAGCAAAAAATGCAAAGATATATGTCATTTATGTATTCAGGTAGCTCTGACAATAACTGCTACATATGACTATATTGCAGACTCCATTATTTGCCAATGTTTTTAATCTCAAAACATGCAATCTTTGTCATTGCAAATGAAAATCCACTGATAAAAAAATCCATGACAGATATAAACTACATATATACCCATATAAATTGTACAAACTTAGCAATGAGGACGAGTTCTGCTGATGAAGATCAACAATGGGTTAATCATGTGCATTTGTACAATCTGAGAGCATGAAATATATTTTTGCAGATCACATACATTAGTTACAGTATCTTTACCATACTATGGTTGTTTCTAAAAAACTCAGATGTTTTTCTATAATTTTCATTTGTTCCTTAATAATCCAAAACTAAAAACTATATATTCAAAGTTCCCTGGTTTTACTTTTGAAAATTCAGTTTCTAATAAATGTACAACTAGAAATGAAAAAAACCCCACCTGTATCAAGTATTATAACAAAATCTTTAGATTTTTCGTTTCATGGTTGTGTGATATTTCTTTATAAAATACTGTAATGCTGCCACAGGGAATAAATTCTGCTGTTATTTGAAGTCAATCACTTCCTTTCAACTCCTAAAAAAAAACAGATTTTGCCAAATTCATCATATCTAAAAATTCCTTTTGACAGTTCTCACTTTGAAACGCCTGTTCTCACATCTTAATTGTAAACTTAATCATAGTGCAGAACCTACAATTTCACACACTAATTTTTCTTCCCGAACCTCGGGTTACACTTTCAGGATATAAAGAATTATAGACATAAAACAACAAAATATATGCAGTACTTCATAAGCATGTTTATAAGTGTATATATATATATTATGTATAATTATACATATGCATTATATTAATTTCCCTTTGGATTTTGATCCCAAGTTCGCTGTTTCATCACAGAGCATGGCAATACTTTTCTTGGTGGGGGGATAAGATACACGGTGCCCGTTGAACAGCATTTACTACATCATCAAAAAAGCAATAATTAATAATGAAACAGAAATTAAAATGTATACTAGTACAAACTCATTTTAATCCAGATAATGAAATTATAATGTTGATAATCACGAAGGATAAGATAAAAATGGCAACAATTTATGAAACGTGAAAAAAAAAAAAAAAAAAAATCAAATGAAATTTCTGGACAACCATAGATGATAATTATCACACAAGAAGAGAACACTTAACAGCGGATGTTAAAAATATTGAATGATAGAAATTAAAATCTTTTAATATTACAGATGTCTTCAGGGGAAAAAAAAAAAGACAATGACAAAACGGAGTAAAATAGTGACTTAAACTGTGGAATGTATTCATTCAAGAGATGCTCCTCTTTCTCTCACTCTCTCAAGTGCTCTGTGTAGCCTCTCTGTCAGATGCCTTTCCAATCAACCATCTGGGAAAACTGTTCATCTTTCCACAGAAACATATCTATGTACATGTAGGCGAGGTGGGTCACACTGATAACCATGATCAGAATACACACAAGCAGTGGTAATGATTGTTTTGACTCTATCCTGAGATAGTAAAAGAAGGCTGGTACATAGAATCAAGAGATTTAAAAAACATAACCTTACAAATTTTCGCCAACAGCTTTGCAATGGGTAATTTACATGCAGTAGGTTGCAAACAATATGACATACATGAGAGCCAAATCAGATTTATTCATTAAAAAAACAAAACAAAACTTTTATTTACTGATGCGTATATTACAGATGAGAATCCAATTCATGAGCATGGACTGGCCCTATATCCACAAGCTTAAGTGGTTTATGCAAGTCAGTGTGCAGGATGAGTAAGAAAAAAAAAAACAAAGCTGCCAGCACTGATAATCATGTATACATGATTGCTGTGACAGTCTGTAGTAATGACGACCCACGACGACAGGCAGAAACTTCCCATGATATGATACACTGCTGGCCACCCTTGCATAATCCCAGGTGTAGTTCTAGCTCAGCACACACAATCCACATTCTCACAGTTCCTAGACAGACTGCAGCTATTTCATGCTGCCAAATGCTGAGAATGCTGTGTCTGTGCGCTTCTGGAAAGATGCGTTGCCGGACATATTGGTGGACATTGACATCTGAACTCCGCCCATAGATCCCTGTGGCATTCCTCCCATCATGTTGGGCTGAGACATACCCATACCTGCACAACAGTAACAATGCCAGTCACAGAGCACACATAAACAAGTTATTGTATCTCTTAGCATGCCTTCATCACCAATGAAAAATGCATGCAATATAAAATAATAAATTGTCATCAAATACAGATAGCATGACTCTAAAAGAGAAATTCAGTGAAGTATATTATGAAAATCAGTGAAGTATATGAGTAAAAAAACAGTAACATATGGGTAATTTTTAATGATTATTTTTCAATGAGTTACAGAATCATTCATTTATCCAAACTTGACTGAAAATGTAATATGACTCAACATCTGATATATGATTCAAAATCACTGGTAAACTGAAGTCCTGCACAATTTCTCTGAAAAATACAAAACCTGCATGCAAAAGGAACAGATCTGATATTGCACTTTCCTGTGTTAACTCACCAAGCACCAGGCCCACAGCCAATATGGTAAGGCAAAATTTACGTTAAAGAACACCACTGCGGGGTCTGCGGGTTCACCTTTATTTGGTTTAGAATAGATCTAGCAGTTTGTTAGAGTGTGAAAATAGCCGTAATCATTGACATGGTTGATCCGCACACTAATTCTTACTAAATGAGCTGTATACACAACTTTTTGTATGAATAAATGTGTTTGTTGTTAAACTAGTTCAAAAATAACAAAGTTCTGCTCAGTTTGAGTTCAATTGCCTGACGAAGCATGGCACACTGAGGTATTTTTGAGTTGTTGGAAATTGTAAATGGTGATGAAAATCTGTTTTCAAGTGATAGCGAGGTATCAATGATATAAACAACTTTCTGAATGGCAATGGTTCTAGCAGCTCTGATGATGAAGGAGAAAGTGCGGCTAGATCGAGCTGACGCAGTAGGTCTGTCCATCGCAGATCTAGATCTAGATCAAAGTCCATGCTTAGTCCCACTGATGATAGTAGTAGATCCAGACCATCATTTGTGAAATTTATCTTTGTCATTCTCCCTTCACTAAATTGTCTTCGCTCTCCCACACACCTTCCCACAACATATATATCGATTTTTGGTATTTTTATGTGCATTTTTCTCTACTATCTTGTTTCCCCTTTGAGGAAAAACATTTTCGGGGGAGGGGAGGGGCAATTGTCTCATTTTCCCTTTGCTCACATTTTATTGTCATTTATTTCTCACAAATCCTGTTTACATTTCCTGTTTTATTGAAATGCCATTAAATGATACAAAAAAATTCAAAGTAGCTTTGTATTTACATTTTTTATGAATTTTTAAAAAATGGGAAATACTGGTAATCCTCCAGGCTTTGGAGGCAAAATCAGACCTGATGCTCAGTGAGTTAAGATACAATGTAGTACAACTACTAATACTAAGCTGTGGACTCACCCATATTGTTCATCATTGGCCGTGGTTGTCCACCCATCATCTGCATGCCTGAGCCCATCATGGGCTGACCTGAGGTGGGACTTTGTAAGGACATGTTGGACATGCCTTGGTTGATGCCGCTCATGCCTGAAGACATCATGCCCATACCTGTCAGATGGCCAAGGACAACAGTTAGAGTGCAACTGAAGAGCTTCTTGACAACATAGAGAGTCAATTGTCATACAGATTACTAACCATCTAACCTTAAAAACACGTAATCCCAGTCAATGACGAAATAACAGAACCCAGCGATATTGTTAAGATTTATGTATAAAGCTATGCTACTATCTGATTGTACAGCCTGGTATAGCAATGCAACATGTGTCTGAATGTGTCAGTGACAACATAGAGTCTCATCTAATAGTAAATCATTGAACATCTGAACTAAGCATGATATGTTAGGCATGCATTTAGATCTGTACCTGCCATCTGAGTCTGTTATTTTTTCAGTTCCTTTGTTCTATTCATTTACAGATGTAGTAAACAACAGTATTCTCTCTCTCTCTCTCTCTGGGGGGAGGGGGGGCGGGGGGGGGGGGGAGCTTTACCTAT
>JBCEWB010158453.1:0-10510 GCA_039654565.1 Peronia peronii
ATAGATAGATAGATAGATAGATAGATAGATAGATAGATAGATAGATAGATAGATAGATAGATAGAGATAGAGAGAGATAGATAGAGAGAGATAGAGAGAGAGATACACACAGAGACAAACAGATAGATAGACAGACATAAAGACAGATAGTTGTGAAATGGTATTTGCGTCTTTCCTGCTTGGCCACGACTAAATTGGAATCCTCTCTCCGGAAAGAGTTGGAAACCAGGTTAAGTGGGTTGTCGGAAGTCCTGTTCTACTAGATACGACCTGGTGACATTGCCAGATTCACTTCGTCTTTGCTCGAATTGTCCCGACTCCTGGACATAATTAAACTCAACATGAGCAGACGTGCCTGGACTATAAGTCAGCTGTAAGTAAATGTATTTGAATAGGCACTACTGACAAATTTCGGGTAATGTTATCTAATTATAGGTTTGAATGACCCTGTTAAGGTATCAATCGGCTTAGTTATTTATTGCTACGTATTGATGTTTCCTGGATGTGTTCGTGATACGTCCTTACACGGAGCGTTAATAGGTCCATCGTAAGATGATGAAAAAGCTAATGACGTAGAAAGTATTATACTAGCTGCGTGATTGTCTAAGATAGTTTGGTTTCAATGTTATCGAGTTTCCCCACTGTTGTGAGAATTTCCAGGCACGGAGATTATAAAGTGTGCCAGACTGTAATTTTTGCACCTGTTTTTCATAGAAAACACCAGCAAATTCTCAAATTTAAACCATCATTTGCCAAACCCAGTTTGCATCAGCTTCGTTTTTTTTTTCAAAGTTGATAAACAGGAACACCACTATGAAAAGCCCAAAATCTCGGGTAATGCTATATATTAGTGATGCTCTTGACAATGGAGACAGGTGAAGAATTTCAGCCTAAATTTTATTGCGACATTTCTGTTTATGTTTGGCGGCTTCTTCAAAACATGCTCTCGCCAACTCTATGGGCCATTGTGAGCCAGGCTACGTGGGGTGGGAAGAGATCAACTACATGCATGTTTTAATGAAATAGATAATAGGAAAATATTTCATTCTTCTATGTAACTGGGTAAATTCAGGTTATTTGGCTTCGTTATTGTCGTTTTTATCGTAATAATGGTTTTCTGACATGATAATTGCAACTGTGTGTAATAATAGCCATTGCTTTCTCAGTTGTTAGATACAGAAACATCCTGCATCACCACCAAGTTGGCAAAAATAAAAAGATTTGATTGTCAGATATCATTATCATCATCGTGGACACTTTAAGAAATCAAAACAAAAACAATGTGATAGAGCTGTCAAGAGCACTGAAAAAATTGGGGATATGTCATTGCCTTTGGTTTGATGGTGTACTTTGCAGTAAGTGTACTTGAATGTTATTGTGACGTGCTTTATATAATTTCCCTCCGGATTTCTCGGCTTGCAGGTTATTCGATTACAATGAGATCGTTGTTAAGTAGAATGGCATGGTAGTAGATCCGTCAACTTATGACGAGATGCAGAGTTCCAAGAAATATTATTATTTAATTGATTTGTACGTAAATGCCCAACATATTTTGCTTTTTTTTTCTCACGTCCAAGTTACTACTGTAAGAATATATGACCTTGCGCAGAAACGATTGTGCGCTATAGGGCATAATCAATTTTTCAATGACTTCACACAATCATAAACTAAACTATCTATATATACAGTGGACCACATGTTGACCTTGAATGTAAAGGGAGTAATCTTTCAATAATTTCAATGGAGCACGTGTCAATCCTGAAAGCGCCAGGTAACATTGCAAGCTTGAGACTACACAATCGTCCTTATTATAGTAATCGATAGTATCAGCAGAAAAAAAAAGACTTGAATAATAAAAGCTGTTATAAGAAGATAAGGAAAGTTGGGATATGCAATTTGATTACATTTGAGTCGTGCGCTTGGCGATGGAAAAGGTTTTGATTAACATTACGGCTTGATCGTGTCTTCGAGAGTACTTTTATTCACGAAGGCCACGGCTTGATTGTATTCACGAAAGCCACGGCTTGATTGACTTTGCTTCTTAGCAGTGTCCTTGACAATTCTGTGATCATCGTTGGATGTAGTGTATTATGCACACGCTTTGCCACAGTCACGTTTCTAGAGAATGGTATGTAAACATTAACCTACTCATACAGTTATGTCACCCTGAGATGTCTTGGCTGTTTTGTTATAGAATTTCAAGTCTGATACAAATTGTTTCTATGTTATGTTCAACTGAAAATATCCTGACGCATGGCTAAAAAAGACATCAAAGTTATCAACCCCCCGAAAATATGTAACATCAAATTTAAAACAACTTATCGATGATTAACGTGTTACAATCAAACAAGTAATAAACAAAACAAAATCCCAAAATATGAAAACCATCTCTCACCATCATCATTGTCTTATGAGAAATTTCTTGAATATGTAAATCGTATTGAACTGGCAACCAACTTAGACTGTTGGTACAAACAAACAAACAACAAACAATAGCCTCAAGAAATGAAAAAAAATTCGTCGTGTGTCAAATTTTGGACCCTATTTGGTTCCTTGCCAGCCATCTCAACCAGCTCGACAGAGCCCAGAATACTTATGTACCACTACAATAATAGAAACAGAATGCCTTGTAATATGGACATGTAAATGAATAATTTCACGAACAATAATATGTTTTTCCCGGATGCCTGTATGTCAAAGCCTAACATGATCCTGGAAGCACTTCTTTACCGACTGGAATATTCCGCAAGAATGTTTCGTGTAAGAGCTAATCGTGAGCGGTACAGGAATTCATTTCTGCCATCCGCGGTACGCTGATCCAACTGATAGTTTCTTGAGGCTGCCTTGTTCTGATATTTTTGTCTATAAGCAAAGTAAATGTACGTGTGAAAGTGTCTTGCAAAATTACTGCCTCTCATCAAGTGTAACTGGAATTTCCTTTTGGGGACATATAACGCTCATCTTATTTACCTCTTATCTCACCTCACCTTATCTTATCTTATCTTGTGTGTAGCCAAAAAAATGAACAATTAATGCACATTACCATTATAGTCATCATTGTACTGGTATTTTTTTTTTAAAGACCACAAAGACTGTCAACCGATTACCATCACTGTAATAAAAACACAGACATGTAGATAATAAAAATCCAAAAGATTTGTTCCGACCAAGCGAACGGCTGGAAATCCCCGTCTAATTTTAGTAGGTGGGTACAAACACTCCAAACTATTCACTACTATTGACATAGAAAAAACAAATAAAAAATGCACGGGATCAGTGACAATTGTTCTCGGATCTCGTGATGGAGCGGTAACAAATATAAGTGAGTGTTTTATTTTTAGCAGGGGGGTACAAACACTTCGCCGGGAATTTCCAGGTTTTTGCTTAGTCGAATATGAACTATTGGCTCTTCGTCAGGCAGAAAAAAAAATAAATAGAGGATGTCTTTTCTAAACTCTGCTAGTCATGAGGAGTGCTCACGAAGGAGTGAGAAATATATGTGGATCATGTTTATAACAAAGAGATTGTAGCCATTAAAAAAATGTTCGCAAGAAGGCCATTGACATAGATCCGTTGATCAAAATATCCAGGAATAATAAAAAGATTTAAAAAGAATCTGAAATTAAGAGACAAAAGGAAGGTTTCTCGAGAAAGACACCTTCATCGCTATTGACATCATAATCATTGTCAACTACAACAACAGTAGGATAGGTAAAACAACGTGACTCCCGTTCCTCTCCATGAAACTGTTGATTCTGCACGCGATTTAAAAAAAAGAAAGAAAGAAAAGAAACACATCCGCAATTTCAACCACATTCAAACGTAACAACAACAACAACAACAACAAGAAGTCAGATCACATCACCATCATAATCACAGCAACAACTACAGTAGTAATAGAAACAAAAGACCAGCACCACCAGAGACAACACCACCACCACCAATGCAACAACGGCAACTATAACTACAATGGCAATAATGGGAAGAGGAACAACAACAGACATAGACGTGTAAAAAAGAAATGATGTCAAAACATCACCAATTATTAGCAACATCGTCACCATCATTCATACTAAGGTCGTAACCATTGGCAAAACGTCTGCCACCGCTGTGATACCCCCTGGCGATGATTATCACTACAACCAACAACAGAAAACAAAAAGGTGTCATTCATAACAATATAATTGATACATTCAATCACAGTTGGTTGCTTTCTCCACCTCCCTCATGCGTATTGACCTATTTCTTCGTTCACAGTTTCTTGCCATCAAAACAAACTAAATTGGTGAGGAAAATCCATGGAGTTCTATAGGCCATTTCATGTATCTAACAAAATCACCAGCATGGTATCTTCTTCGTCTTTTTTTTTTTTTTTGCCCTTAATGCAGTCTGTGGTCATTGAAATACTTCAGAAGAATGATGCACCACCTTTTTTCTCAATCTGACGCGATTATACTAAGACTTGTATCTCCGAAAATTGTTTTCGTTGTCTAGTCCTGAATGCTGTCGGTCCATAGTTTCTTCTGCTTACCTCTTTTTTGCTTCCTGTCTACTGTTCAAGGCCTATTTTTTTAGGGCATAGATTTGTAATTGAAATATCGATACCAAACGATGAAAGAAAGATGCAGAATCTTTTACATGATACGAATATGTAATGAAGATGGTCAGATACAAAATTCTAGCGACAGAAATGAGATGCTATCCCCATTTCTTGGACATCTGTTATATAAACCATCTTACAAAACAGGCAAAATTGAACTTTCAAGAACATATTGGAGACTTTGAAGACCTTTGCAAAACGGCCCCGTTTAATTTGGGATGGACACGTCACAAGATGGGACGAATTGGACGAGAAGATTTTACAATGAACCATCGAAAGAATACGACACAAAGGCAGACAAACAAAGAAGTGTGTGGACAGTACTGAAGAAACTTTAACTATGCTTTTTGTCGTACAGTTAATATTTTAAACTTCATTTCTTATACAGTGAGTGTCTTTTTAAATACATTTGTAGTACAGTTATTTTTGAAAAAAAAAATAAACAAAAACTGAATTTCTCTCATGGTAAGTGACTTTTAACTCAACGTCTCTTACCATATATATTTCTGTAAATGACCTTCTTCAGTAAATGTCCTTTCAACTGAATTTTCGTTACAATATTATGAATCATGTTACTCAATAAACATTTGCAGAAACACAGGCTATCGCACATAATAGACTACCGATGCGAAACCTCCCTGGCGGCTCTCTCATGACACTGTGCGGAGTCAAGGGACCAAGTGAGCAAGAAGTGCAGATACTAGGTTTTTCATTCAGAGGACACAAAACTGTAGTCAGAAAATTTAATCCATTTGATATAGGTGTTCCAGTTTCTGTCTTGTTTTCCTTCATTTCCCGTCTCACTCGGTATCGTCATATCAATTTACAAAGGTGAAGACAACTGGACAAAACAACACGGAACACTACATAACAAAGACAAAACAAGTAGAAAAAAAATCATCAATATCATGACAAACAGTATTAAAAAATGACACATTAGTCTCCAATAGTATAACAACCTATTTTTTTTTCTTTCTAGATTTCTATTACCACAAACACTCCCTGTTTCAAACATTTTCTCATTTATTTTGTCCGTCGTCGGTAGATAATTGAAAAGCCCGGGATTTCCCCAGAGTCTGAATGAAATTGATTTTGAACAGTTATTATTTCTGTTCTTGTTTTGAGACATTATAAAAATTCTTTTATTCACGCTATTTATCAATCCATTTATCCATCCATCCATCCATCCATCCATCCATCCATCCATCCATTCATCCATTCATCCATTTTATTTATCCATTCACCCATTCATCCCTTTTATCTATCTATCTGTGGATCCATTCATCCATTTTAAAAAATTTTATCTATCTATCGATCCATTCAATCATCCATTTATCCATCAATCTGACTGTCCATCCCATCCATCCATCCATCCATCCATCCATCCATCCATCCATCCATCCATCCATCCATTTTATTTATTCATTCATTCCATTATCCGTTTTATCTGTCTATCTATCCATCCATCCATCCCTCCCTCCCTCCCTCCCTCCATCCATCCATCCATCCATCCATCCATCCATCCATCCATCCATCCATCCATCCATCTATCCATCCATCTAACCATCCATCCACCCATCCATCTATCCACATGCATTGCTAGCGGAAGGAACCGTTATAGCTGTTACCAACGAAAAATCTATTTTTTGGCTCTCAATTACTTGATCCAGAAAAAAAAAATGTGGATGAACGAGAACAAAACAAAACTTGACAACAAAACAAAACAACAAAACAAAACGACCAAACAAGAGTCATTAAAAATGTGTCTCCCCCCCCCCCCCCTTCAACTCCCAATAGCTAATTGTCGGGCAGACACGATTTCATTGTTACTTTCATCTAAACTCTTGGAAAGCGATTCCTATGTGCAAAGCTGGATTGATCATTGGGCAAAATTAGCACGTAGCTAGGGTATCATAGAAAGAGCCTGTGTCGCTACAAGTAGTTTTGTTTTGTTCCGTTAAACTTTTTTCCCATTTCTTGATAAAACGTAAAGTGAGAACAAAAAGCAACGAGTAAACTTTTGAATCTCTACTTTTTTTTAGATGATGAATTTAAAACAGATTAATTTATTGATTATTAAGTTTTAATTATTCTCTCATTGTCTTGTCTTTTCTTTCAGTTTCATACTTGCTATGTATGAATTTCTTATCTATTCCGACTATAAACTTACTTAAGATTAATTTGGGGGATCTGATCAAAGAATTTTGCAGTTTTTTTACAAAATGTAGGAGAAACTTTTTAATTATCAACATTTAAATGGAAATAAACAGAAACATTAAAAATAATATTTCCCATCTTACTATAAGTTCCGTTTCACTCTGAAAATAAAAAAAAATAAAAAAAATGTAAAGTTGTCTAGGTTTTAAATTACATACAATTTTTGTATGTGTACGAAAGCATCAAAATCTTTTAAAACACTCCGGGCCTCAATGAGTCTTGTCCAGCCTTGCGTACGTGCTTCTCCGCCCGTTTCCACTGTTTTGTCCTTTCTACGGCTACAGTGCAATGGCTAGGGCATATTCCCGTCGTAGTAGAGGAATGTATATAACTGTCCCAGCTGGAAAAGTGGTGACATAAGGCATGGTAAGTTCAACAACGACAGCTCCAATGGTGAGTTCAGAACGGGCAAATCCAAACTAAAGGTGTTCATTTCCTAAGAGTTTACAAAAATCAGAAGTGTCCATCAGGCATTTTCTCGTCCATATTTCAGAAACAGCTTACAAAAAGAAGTGTCCGTTTGATATGGTTTATTCATATCTCAATAACATTTTAAATGATAGAATGTGTTCCACGTGTATATCTTGTCCATATTTTTGCAACATTTTGAAAAGAATGTATCTATCTGGCATTTTGTTGTCCATATTTCTGTAATATTTTATAAATAAAAGAGCCCATTTGATAGTAATCTGTCCCTACATTTTTTTGCCATATAATTATTAATATTCTTTACAAACTAGAAATGTTCATTGATATTTCTTTTCAACATTATAATAACATTTTACAAAATAGAATGTGTCCATTTGGTATTTCTTGCCCATATTCCTTAATATTCTATTTAAAAAAAAAAAAAAAGAATAGCCCAAATGATATTATTCAGTCCATATAGTAGTATCCTTTGCAAACTAGATATGTTCATTGATGTTTCTTTTCAAGATTTCAGTAACATTTTGTTAATTAGAATTTCCTGTTTTGATATGTCAGTCTATATTTTAGTAATATTTTACAAATGAAAGTGTCCTCTTAGTATGTGTTGTCCATATTCGAATACGATATGGAAGTGCGTATTTGACATTTCTTGCCCACATCTGAATAACATTTGACAAAATAGAAGTGTGCATTTAACATTTTTTTTGTCCATCTGTGAGAGAAAGATAGGAGGAGAGAGAAAGAGAGAGAGAGGGAAAGAGAGAGAGAGAGAAGAGCAGGGAGACATAGTTGGAGTCTGTGTGCGTAAGAAAAAGAAAAGTTCAAAAATAAAGAATGACAAAATGAGAGTGTGAATGAGGGACCACAGGACAGAGAGAGAGGGAAGGAGAGAGAGAGAGAGAGGGGGGGGGGGAGTTGTGCTGGGATCTAACAATACGTCACCACGACCACGGCAATATGGTGCCAAACACGGTAAGATACGTTTATACGTTAAGAAGAAGTGAGGAAAGAGAGCGGGAAAGAAGGGAGCAAGGAGTGAGAGAGAGAGAGAGAAAGGACCGGAAGGAAAAGAAAACAGAGGATGAAGAGACGAAACATAATGTGTGGCTGTGTCTCTATGTATAAGTGTGTAAAACATTGAGCGTATTTTGTGAGTGAGTATGTGCTTGTGAGCGTGTATGTGTGTGAGAGAGAGAAATGGAGAAAAGGAGAAGGTAAAGAAAGATTGAGTGAGAGAGATATAAAAAAGAGAAAAAAAGATAAAACAAAAACAAAGAAAGACAGAGAGGGATAGAAAGAAAGAAAGAGAGGAGGAGGGGGAGGGGGAGAGAAGGAGAAAGCTAAGATAACGTTTTTTTTTGAAAAAGCAGATAATTTTTAATTCATTTTCTCTGACATTGGCTATGTCTCCTCCAATATCTTCTTTCTATGTTCATCCTCGCCTACTTTACTCTGTCCGTCAGGTGTCCGTCTACCCTCATATCCTGACCCATCGGAATAAATGGGTCCCAGACACATTAGATTTATTGGCCACAACCAGATTCAAAGATCACTTTAGAGCTCTATTAATGCTTGCCCATTCCTCCTACACGCGTTAATGTCGGCTTCCACGCCTTCTCTTCGTGCCTGTATCATATTATAAGTTAATAACGAAACGCCAGTTACTTGAAAACCTCTGCTTCGTGAGAATCACAGTCTTTACCGTACTTTTGCTAAAAGGACATATAACGTTCATTATGCTTTGCCAATGATTATTTCATATATGACATGGCCATATGTCAACGAAATGTTCATACTGCAATCATCTGGTATTAAACGCGCATTTAGAATACGAATGAAATGAACGTCATCCTAGAAACCAACACTTTTCTTTGGCACTTTTAACTGTTTCACTGCCAGACACTTGATCACTATGAATTTAACTCTTATATCACACCCTTCCATCAAGCTATGACAACTTTAGCTCAGCGACAAATCAGAATCTCAGGGGTTGTTTAACTATTCAGCTTTCAACAAAATGAAGTTAATGATTTCGGCAGCAAAGAGGTTAAGATGAAACATGTGGTGGAAAAATGCAGTTTGTAGAGAACTGAGTAATGCAAAGCTCTGTCTTATAAGGTATCATTGATTAAAGTAAGAAACTAATGAAGTAATGCGATAGGCTGTCTTTTTATGTAGTTATTACATACTTGAATACGTAGGGAAAGAGTCATTAAAAAGACGTTTTGTCGAAGTTTCAAAGCCCAGCCTGTCATCGAGGCTTCTTTTGTCATCCAGCTACTGTGACATAAACTGATGGAAAAAGGCAGTAGCATTGTCTGGTTCGTCAGTTCTGTCTACTTTTTTTTGTTTTTGTTTTGCTTTGTTAAATTTTTCTTCCTATTTCTGGACAAAATGTGAAAACAGAACGAAACAATGAATTTATGAATCAGCAATTCCGAAGACAAAAACCACACTGATAGATCTCAATATGGGTATGTAAGTTTATCCATAGTGAAAAGACTTATTTGAACTGGTGACATAATCAAATATATGGATTAAAAAAAAAAAAGAAAAGACAGAACAAAAGGACAAGCATTAAATAACTTCATTTATATCGGAGCTTATTACTCCAAGAAAAGTAAGTATATATATACTATATCATCATGTAAGCTTGGATCGATCGATTTTCCCTATCCGCAGAAGATACAGGCGATTTCGCGCGTCCTCCTTTTCTCATTATCTTCAGTGTACTTGGAGCTTTTTTATGCAATGATTGCATTTTTAAAAAATACAATACAATTTCTTGAAAAGCAAACAAAATAAACAAAGAAACAAAAACAAACAAACCAGAAACAGGCTGAATTTTATTCTCTTACTTTTTTTTTCTTTGATAAAATGTTGATGGAAAGAGACATCGATGTTAGTTCTTTTTATTTTCAAAGCACAGTTTTTCAGGAGAGAATGTCATATTTTCATTTAAGTTTACATAAGGGGGATAGAGATGTTTGATGGTATATGAAAATAAAATATGTATATAGTTAAATTTTAAGTCATAGGTTTCCAGGAACAAAAATGTAATATGAAAGTTCATTACCTATTTCTTCTTCTTACGTTCATAAAACGCTCTGGATATTCATAGTCCACACTAGGTCTTCAGTCTCGGCTTTAATTCCTTTAATTCTTTATTTCTTTCGTTTTTATTGATAAAAAAATATCTATCTATCTATCTATCTATCTATCTATCTATCTATCTATCTATCTATCTATCTATCTATCTATCTA
>JBCEWB010158464.1:0-10509 GCA_039654565.1 Peronia peronii
TTTCTTGAATAGAATTTAAATCACTCAGTTTTATGGGTTTACTGTGTGAAATTGCATTTTGAATGTTGTAGTAAAGACAGTTGAGCTGGTGAAAATTATCTCTAATTCGAGCTGCGCATTGAATTATGGATTGTTTGTATGTGTTCCACATGTCTTTTCAAAGATATTAGAGCAAATGGCTTGATTTATAAATGACTGTATGTATTTATGTGCATGATTTCCTATAAAAGATTTCCCATGATAGGCTTGCCTAACTATCTTATGTGCTTTGAGCACCTTGTCTAAATTACTACAAACTGGTCCACATCTAGGAACGTAAGGTTTGGCTGCATCTTTTTTGTCTTGAATTTTTTGTTCAAGTTGGTCAGTTTTTTTTCCAGCTTTACTGCTGACCTGTGGTACTGAAATAAAGGAAGGGAGTCATCTAAATAAACTAATAGTACCACAGTCCTGGACTGTTGAAGATTGGATTGGGTCCGAGGGAGGAGGGGGAGGGGTCCCAATAAACTAAGAATAACTTTCTCGAGAGCATCGGTCCTTCTATCAAATTTGGGCAACTGATGCAAAACAGGGTGAAGCTCATGTGTGTTACTTTTGATGCTACAAAAAAATCTGAAAGTTGTGAAATTTGAGTTCATAGCGAAAAGTTCAATGGTACTTACGGGTTGACTCCATCTCCCTTCAAAGCAAAAAACAAAGCATTGCTTATCTGAATTACTGTTTGAAATTAACAGCGTTGTATAGCTTGAAAATCCACAAACAGTTTGATAGGAAACAAAATATTCACATGATGTTTACAAGCCAAGAACGTTCAGGTAAAAGACAGCACAAAACCACCCAAAGACTGAAATAACAGAAATACTTAAACTCGCCCGCTGGCCCCACCTGAGGGTAATTATCTTGTCTAGCAGAGCGTAAACCACTGAAGCGTGAGATATCAGATGACACAAGGGAACGGCCAACTAAATGTTCGATTTGACTTAGAAATAAACGCGTATGTCCATCGACCCAAGAACTTTTGTCTCACTTCTTGACTTGACCCTGTTGCGGTGGGTAGGAAATTTATATGAAAACACTTCTGTATGAATGACAGACTCATTGCCAATTGAACCTAAATGCCCTCCAAATAACAATAATAGCGAGTAGCAGTAGGCCTCCGTCGGTCGGGGTAGACATGGATGATGCGCCCTAGTTGTCTGCTTCGCTGCAACTGGAGCAGCGTCGTGTGTGGCTGATGAGGCCGATCCTGGAGTGGCAGTCCCTCCCGCAGTAGCCACATCTTTGATCAATCCCTGGAAGACTGGTGGAGTTCCGCTCTTTCCGGAGTCGTCTTCTTTCCTCAGCCTGGTTTTGATCCTCCCCTCGTCCCTCTGAAGATGGCGTTGGAGGAGACGACGCCATCTGCTGCGGTCATCGGCAATGTCCTCCCAATGCTTGATGTCAATGCCAAGTGCTCCCATGTCGCGCTTGCATGCATCCTTGTAACGAAATTGCGGGCGCCCAACATTCCTCTTGCCGGAAGCAAGCTCACCATAAAGGAGGGCTTTTGGAATGCCGCCGTTGTCCATCCTGTGGAGGTGACCAAGCCAGGGCAGTCTACGTTCTCTGAGCAGTGTGTAAATGGGTAGGAGGCCAGGGCGTGAGGGGACGCACTGTTGGGGACCCTGTCCTGCCATGAGATAGCTAGGATGCGGCGAAGACAGCGCAGGTGGAACGAGTTCAATTTCTTCTCTTGCTTGCCGTATGTTGTCCACGTCTCGCTGCCGTAGAGAAAAGTGCTGATGACGTACGCGTTGTACATTGTAGCTTTGGTCTTCATGGTAAGCTTGGGGTTCTGCCAGACCCGGGTGGTGAGGCGAGCGAGAGTGGATGCGGCCTTCCCGATGTGCTTGCTGACTTCGGCATCCAGGAAAAGGTTGTCACAGATGCAGGACCCCAAGTAAGTGAACTGCTGAACAATTTCGAGTTCGTAGTCGTCAATGGTGATGGTGGGTTGTTTCTCCACTCCTTGTCCCAGCACGTTTGTCTTTTTCAAACTGATAGTCAGACCAAAGGTTTTGCAGGCTCGGGAGAATCTGTCCATCAGACACTGAAGTTGTTGCTCGGTGTGAATGGCGACTGCAGTGCCATCCGCGAACAGCATATCTCTAATAAGCGTCTTACAGACTTTCGTTCTTGCTTTTAGCCGGATCAAGTTGAACAGCCATCCGTCTGACCTAGTGTGGAGGTGAATGCGCTCTGTTGACGTCCCAAATGCGTGCTTCAGAAGTGCAGAGAAAAAGATACCGAAAAAGGTAGGGTCTAAGACACACCCCTCTCTGACACCACTGCGGATGTTGAAACTTTCAGATGAGCTGCCATCATACTGGACTGTCCCTCTCAAATCCTCATGGAATGATCTGATCAAGTTGTGGAGTTTCGGAGGGCACCTTATCTTCAGGAGGACATGGAAGAGGCCGTCTCGACTGACCAAGTCGAACACCTTGGTGGGGTCGATGAAGGTGATGTACAAAGGCTTCTGTTGTTCCCTGCACTTCTCCTGGAGCTGACGCAGAGAGAACACCATGTCCACTGTAGATCTCTCGGCGCGAAAACCGCACTGGGACTCCAGCCTCTGTAGGCGGGGGAGGATGACGCGTGCAAAGAGCTTTCCAACGATACTCAGAAGAGAGATTACCCTGCAGTTGTTGCAGTCACAATGTGACTATTCTAGCATCGCACGTGTCCTGGGAAACGCTGCCATCCTTCCAGCACTGTCGGAAGACTTCATGCAGGGAACTCAGTATGTGTTTTCGCAGCTCTTAATCAGGTCAGGAGGGATCCCGTCTTTGCCCGGGGCCTTGCCAGGAGCCAAGCGGTTAGTGGCCTTCCCTACTTCGTCAAGTGTTGGTTCAGCATCCAGTTCCTCCATTGTGGAGAGGCAGTCGATGGCATCGAGAGCAGAGCTGACGACAGTGTTCTCTCTGGAATAAAATTCAGAGTAGTGTTCTACCCATCTCTCCATCTGTTGGCTTCTGTTGGTAATGACTTCAACACTTGAGGACTTGAGGGGTGCTGTTTTGCACTGAGTGGGGCCGAGAGCCTTCTTGATACCATTCTACATCCCTCTGATGTTACCTGTTGCAGCCGCAGTCTGAATGTCCTCGCTGAGTTCATGCCGATATTCGTTGACGCAACCCTTGCTGTCTGCTGGACTTTGTTGCGGGCGCTTCTTAGCGCCTGAGGAGACTTTTCACAAGGCGACCGTTAGATTCTGCGAGGTTGCTTTGCGTCAACAAGAGGAGTCAACTCATGGGACTTGGTGTCGAACCAGTCATTATTCTGGGCGATTTTCCTCCCAAATGTTTCCACGGCAGTGCTGTACATGGCCTCTCGAAGGTGCTGCCATTTCTCCACGGCGGAGTCTCCTAACTGATTGACATCCAGGGATTCTTTCAGAGACCCCGCAAACTGTACGAGCTCGTGGTCTTTCATCTTCTTGGTGTCAAGGCGAGGCTTTCCCTCCTGTTTAGAGTGTTGGAGCTTCTTGAGCTGCATCCTGAACTTGCAGCAGACCAGTGGTCAGTGTCGCAGACGGCGATGTGGTAAGACCGGATGAGGAGCACGAACTTGAGGAAAGTGCGTCTGGTAATGATCAGGTCAAGCTGGTGCCAGTGCTTCGATCTTGGGTGTCTCCACGATACCTTGTGCTGGGGCTTCGTCTGAAAGTAGGAGTTGGTCACGCAGAGGTTGTGGTAGGAGCAGAGCTCCAAGAGCCGCTGTCCATTCTCGTTGATCCTGCCAACTCCGCGACTTCCGAGACAGGATGGCCACGAGTCGTTGTCGGTATCCACCTTGGCATTAAAGTCACCTAGGAGAACAAGCTGCTCCTGATCGGGGACTGTCCTGATGATTGTGTCAAGTTTTTCGTAGAACTCGTCCTTAGCCTCTGGCGCGGAGCACAGAATAGGGGCGTACACGCTGGCAAGGGTCACGGGGCCTTCGATAGTGTGAAGACGGAGAGTCAGCAGTCTCTCTGAACCATTGTCGCCTGGTTTCACCATCTTCAACAATGTGTTCTTCACTGCAAATCCAACTCTATGCTCCCTTGTGCTTCAGGGCCTTTTCCTTGCCAGAAGAAGGTGTAGTCCTTTTCTTTCAGCATACCAGAGCCAGCTAGCCACGTTTCCTGAAGGGATGCTATGTCTACGCCCAGTCTCCCCAGCTCGTCGTTGATTACGGCTGTCTTTCGGACATCGCTAATCTCTTGGAGATTGTCAGAGAGGCCTATTGTCATTGTCCTTACATTCCAGGTTGCCAGTTTTAGAGCTGGTCTCTTTGATTTTCTTTTCGTGTTCTTGCCCGGTGTAGTGTTTGCAGTCAGTTTGTCAGGAGACTCCCTAATCCCCATGCACACAATGAGGAAGGTGGACTGTGGCGGGACAGCACCTTACTGGCTGGGGGCTGCATAGATTCCACTTGATAGCTACCACCAGCCTAAAGTAGCGAGTAGTGTTAATACTTACGTAGGAAAGAGACTGGCCAAAAACTATGACTTTCAGCTCAGACCGGAATGGGGCAAAATTTTGTAAACAATAGCGCTTAGCCTTCATTGTGATTGTGTTGATGTACTTGATTGCCGGTAAATTATCAGTATTTTATGAAATTATTGTACACCATCCTGACCATGAAAATCAAATCTCGTTCAGAGCTACAAGATTATTTACCATAGAGAGAAACGGGATCTTGTTGACTTGTGTCGGTGCTGAGACTGTGGCCATTGAGTTAGATCCAGATAGTATTTTTGAATGTAAGGCGAAATTGACAGTACCAGCCAATGGCACAAGCATAAATTAACCCATTCCTATCCAGCCTGATGTGTCACATGACTTCAGCCAAGTTCCAGTGTTAAAAGCATGAAATTTGGTATCTTACCTTATCTTGCCTAGTCGAGCGAGTGCGAATGCCCCAAGTTTGTTTTACTTGTTGGTTGTAAGCTGACTTCGGGCGGGAAATCTGGTCGGTTTTCCGAACTCTTATGGTCTATTATTCCCATGACTGTAATTTACCCAACTGTAGTTAGTCTTTGGAGACCTATACTGTTTGCACACACTGATAATTTAGTGCACAATTAATTTACTATGGGTTTGAGAAGCCTAAAAGATTATTGTCTTTTTTTTTTTTTTTGTTTCTTTTCTTTTTTTCAATGGTCTATTATTGAAAACAGTATTGCATTGTTTCATTGAAATAAATTTATGGTGAAAAATATTTCCTAGAATTTCCATTTCTGTCACACTAAAATCTAAATATTATTTCCTATTCTTTTATTTTATTTTATTGTTTATTTGTTTATATATTTATTACTATCGACATCACAACGAAAAAAAAACAGTCGCTAGATATAACATTAGATATGTTCATAGCGCTAATGTTTTTCATTGCGTGAGCTGGTGACACGAATCTAGAGGCCTCACTGATCGGGCAGTACGTTCATGTATACCCAGTTGCTCCTGATTAGGAGCGTCTTTGCATAACAAATCACGGTTTGTAGACATTACGTTCAATTTATTGACCGGAAGTTGTAAACTGGCTTCATGAATACCGAACTAAATGTTATCTTACACCAGGTCGCCCGTATGAGTACCTTAGCCTACACCAATGCGTAACTCCCATGAAGTAACGACAATTTCATGAAAACGGCCCCAGGCCTCCCCTTCCAGCTTTTCCTCTCCCTCGCGAAAGTGAAGGGACATACCGGGGTGCCGAAGGAAAAAAAGACAGCCACAAAATCTACAAAGAAGGTGAAAATGACATGACTTCCAAGAAAGATCTGAAACACAGAAGTGTGGCTCGAATTAGAAATTGCTTCATCTAGTGGTATTGCAGATACATCATGTCTAATTTTGCCGGACATAAAGCAGTTGATGAGAACTCTTCAGCTTCCTTCGGCCTGCCTGCAACAAACTAAAATGTCGGCCAAACCATCGGTGGAAATACGCGACTGTATTTCATACCACCAGTACAGCTCTTCACAGGCTAAGTGTATTATGGGCATGACCGTGTTGATGCAACCGTTAATATCCATCACAAATAAATAATCATTACACACACATTATCTTCTGATACCACGTAGTGGCACCCACACAATGTTCGTCAATACACAGACTGTACCCTGTATTTTCTCTTGCTTGTCTAAGCAACTTTTGCATTGGCGTCCTGTGACAGACGTAAAGAGAAACAGGAGTGTGAACATTCATTCGTTAGTGCACAAAAGCAGATCCATGATCTGACCGGTTTAGTTCTCGTTATGTCGTTTTGTTAGCATTACAGCCAGTTGTTGTCATCATCTTGCTATACTATAGTTGCTAATAAATCGCAATCTTACATGTAGAACTTTAGTGAACAAGATGTTTGGAAGAGTCCAGTTGGATTAGTCCAAAAATGTGTAACAGACAGGCCACATCTGCAACAATTCTGGAACAATTAATTGTGCTACATGTGAAAGTATGTAAAGAAAGATTATTGATAACCATTCTCTGTTATTTCCCAACAGAATGTGAAGAAGGCTATTTCGGTTATGAGTGTGGAGACATATGTCCCGCAGTTTGCAGTAACAGTATCTGTGACAAAGTCAATGGTACTTGTCTTTCTTGTCCAGCTGGTCGCATGGGAAGTTTATGTGACAAAGGTAACAAGAAAAAGAAAACAAAGAAAATGAAAAAGTTGAAGAATTTAGCCAACCTCTTTTATCTTATCAGACAACTTTCAAATGTCATAATGTCAAGCAGTTCTATGAAAGTAAATCATTTTAGGATAGCAAAGACAGCCCTTCGAAAAAAAAAAATAGATAGATAGATAGATAGATAGATAGATAGATAGATAGATAGATAGATAGATAGATAGATAGATAGATGGATAGATAGCAAAAGAGAAAGAGAGAGAATGAAGGAAAAGGTATATGTGTATGTTTGTTTATTTGTTATACGTGTTTTTTTTCTCAGAGTCCAATCAGGCACCTGAGTAAAGGGGCGGATACTTCGGTCTATCGCGTATGTAGACTTGCAGTGCGGGGTTTGTGTCTATTAATAGTAGGTCTATAATATACCCCACACTTACAAATTGGAAAACTATCGTGATGAGTGAAATTTTCAGCCCAACAAAAGTCAGGGCACTGACGTGTTGCGCAATGTTAGAATTGCTGTTCAAATACCAAGAGCATTCTTAGTTCCGTGTTGGATCGAAAAATTGAACATTTCGGTTTTAAATTTCAGTTAAAACAACAACAACAACACCAAAGTTAATAGAAAGGCTGCTTTCCAACTGCACTGAATCTTCAAATTATATTTTGTTATAGTGAATACTTAAAAACAAAAACAAAAACAAAAAAACAAACAAACAACAACAAGAAAACAACACAAAAAAACTGCAACAACAACAACAACAACAACAACAACAACAACAACAACAACAACAACAACAACAACAACAACAACAACAACAAATAATCGGTTTTTATGGTATAAATCATGAACAAACACTTGTGAGCATTATTTTTGTCCTGCCGACCAGCCCAAAATGCCCTTACGATGAATATTAGTTGCGTACGATCATACCAGGAGAGCCAGAGGTAATTATCTAATCTGTTGAGGCAGGTCTTTGAGCGTATTCGAATGAAAAACAACAAAACATCAGAAATAGCCAGCCTTGTGTGCCTGTGGAAACTACGAATGTCTTTACCTACCTGAGACTTCGGTCCAGTTGAACTCCATTGTTGGTGATTTATCATGTAAATTTCTTCGATATCCTTCGCCCCATACAGGGTGAGCGATTCCGTCGAAATGAGTTACCTAGGGGACAGGTAGACGGATAGACCATTATTTCACAGATATGTCAATCCATAATTGTACCATGGAAGATTGCATGGCTATTGTGGAAACCCTCCAGGTAATGTCAATGTTGTTCTGTCTTTCAGTCACAAATGAATGAGATGAACAGAGAGACAGACAGAGATATAAAGTGAGATTGTGAGTTATAGTGAGTTTATTCACATACCGTGGAACATTTAGTAACAATCGTAAGATCACCTGGTAGCGACATATCATTGGACAATTTTGACCATTTAGTAGCAATAATTGCTGATAAAATTGTTCATCCTTCATTCTGTCATTCATTCATCTCCCAGAGTCGGAGTGGGACAACTGTTTGGACATCAGCGATGACATTCTGATACGATCTTCCTCAATCTGTTCTTATCTTCAGCTAATCTCAGTGTGGTAGCGAGAAAGCAGATTGATCCATTTCCTTGATGTTATCTTCCCATGGTTTTTACTGTCTACTTCCTCTTCTTCTTCCAGATACGATGCCTTACATGATCGATTCTGCAAGGCCTTCCGATCTTTTGAAATGACCTTATCATTTCAACTTTCCCTGTTTTACTGCAGACAAGACGTCGTGATGCCTTCCATCTACAGGACTGACCTGTCCCCGGATCTCTTCAACAATAATGGGATCTCTGATTTAAGGTGCCAAGGATTTACTCTAGCATTTCATTTAAAAAGCCTGTATTCTTCTCTGTAATTCAGGTGTGGAAATTCATCTGGGGTATACCTTTTCTAAGCTCGGACTTACATATTTCTTCTGGTCCTTTGGCTTCAAATTTGGCAGAAGTGTGCATATATGTTTTTTTTAAGATCGGGAAAAGTTTTTCACACCGTTTCAACCAGAAAGAATATGTTTTACGACCGGACGTGTGAGGTGAGGGAAGACCATCTTCACTCATCAAAATGGAGCTAGACACAATTGATTTTCGAACACTGATTACTATCAAAAGGGTTTAACAAAAAGGGTTTAACTGATGCGGAAAGCCTGGATCAGCTAATAGCAACGTTTGGAGAGTTTGTCCCTTCCAAATCAACTGCTTTCAAATGGTATTTTCATATGGCAGAAAGACCACCAAAATTAAACACCCCCCCCCCCCCCGTCGAAGACCCGTCTTTGTAACTACAAATGAAAACAGAAGCTGTGTAAAAGGTGGTAGATAGAGACAGGAGAATAACATGAAGAAATACATGAAGAAATACATGGCTTTTCAGTCAGTACTGTCTATAAAGTATAACATAAACTTTTAAAGCTGTTCTGATATGTTGACTGAGGATCAGGAAAGGGCTAGGATTGAGTTTTGTCAAAACATGCTTAGTGGAAGATGATCAAAGCCGGTCAAAGTCCGTGTATAAATTCATGACTGGAGATGAGACTTGGGTGTACAATTACAATCCTGAAAGCAAGCGGTAAAACATATGTTGCGTTGGTGCTGCAGATGTTTCACTTGTGAAATTTAAGCGAACTCAGAGCACTGGTAAAATGATGGCCGTGTTTTTCTTTTTTTTTTTTTATTTTCGGAAAAAGCGGCCATATTATAACAATTCCTATATAAGAGCAAAAAACGTGTTATTGCCTATGGTATATCAATAACTGTTTACCAAAGACCTACGATAAGTTGGCACAAAAGCATCTGAGGACGGCACTCGAGGGTTTAAGCTCCACCACGATAGCGCATGTGCTCACAAGGCATACGTGAATGTGGAGTATTTGAAAAGAGCAAAGGTAAAATCTCTCCCACACCGAATCTGGTTTCTTGTGACTTTTTCTTATTCCACCAGTCAAAGATCAAATGAGAGGGAAGCGATAAAGTGACAACGAAGAAGTACTTTTTATATTTAACAAAATAATTGAAATAGTTGAGCCATTTTTTACTTTTGTCTCTTGGATTGGGAGGATGTAGTCGTGCATCAATGCTAGTGGAGAACACTTCAAGAAGTTATGACACTTTCAGCTCTCTAGAACCAGTAAAACACGGTGAGTCCGAGCACATAAGATGTATACCTCGCACACAGGAACAAACAATGCTGAGGTGACTAGTGAACGAAGAAGTCTGATCTTATACAATCTAATGCCATTATCAACAACAACCACAATTAGCTCGTACTTGCAGTTTTCTGTCCAGATAGACCAACTCTGGATTTCTTTCGTACACTTTATAGGGCAGCATCTGTCCATTAAATGCCCAGTCATTGTCCAGGTAGTATCTGAAATTAGAAGACAGCGATATTTTCCTATCTTTACTGCCTATCTTCTATTTCTAACAGTCCTTTTTCAATGCTGATATGATAAACGATTTCCTAGCTGTTTTTTTCCGAACTTTTTTTATGGTTTCTTTCGTCCTTCTTTCTAGAAAGGGAGAAATGTAGATGAGAAGACAGATGTAGGAAAATACATGTAGACATATAATAATAATAGACAGATAGATAGACGAGACAGACAGACAGACAGATAGATAGATAGATATAGATAGATAGATAGATAGATAGGTAGATAGATAGATAGATAGATAAATAGATAGATAAAGAGATAGATAGATAGATAGATAGAGAGAGAGATAGACAGATAGATAGACAGATAGGTAGATAGATAGATAGATAGATAGTAGATAGATAGATAGATAGATAGATAGATAGATAGATAGATAGATAG
>JBCEWB010158475.1:0-10509 GCA_039654565.1 Peronia peronii
AGATAGATAGATAGATAGATAGATAGATAGATAGATAGATAGATAGATAGATAGATAGATAGATAGATAGATAAGTGAGTAGGTAGATAGGTAAAAGGTAGGTGGATAGGTAAGGAGTAAGTAGATAGGTAGGGAAGTAGATAGATAATCAGGTAGGTAGAAGTAGTCAATTAGGTATGCAGGAAAGTAGGTAGACAAGGTAGATAGATAGGTAGGGGGATAGATATATAGATAAGGTGGGTACAGATAGGTAGGTAGGTAGATAGATTATGTGAATAGGTAGACAGGTAAGGTAGATAGGCTAGATTGGTTTGTAGGTAGGTAGGTAACTAGATAGGTAAGTAAGCTTAGGTAGGTAGGCAGATAGGTACATAGGTACGGTATGTTGATAAGTAGGAGGCTCAAGATAACCACCCCGGAGGAGGTTGAAAGACGTAATAAAACAAATCAAAAGCCATTCGGACAGAACGACAAAACAGATAGACGGGCAGATAGAGAGACACAGACAGATAAGCAGAAAGACAACTAGACAAGCAAGGAAAATACATGTATAGACATACAGGGCGATGGGCACCAGACACCAGACAGACAGATAGACAGGCAGCCGAGATCACCCAAGCAAGCATGAGTTCCCATTTCCTTACAAAGGCTTCAGTTCGTCTAACAGGCACCAAATTGGGCTGTGGAGAAGGCGGGTGTGGGGCCTGTACGGTCATGTACTCACGCTATGACAGCTCTCTGGACGTCATCAAGTATCCTTTTATAGTCATCATCATCATCATCATCGTCATTTTATAAAATATAATAAGATTGTCTCACCGGCAATTAACTAAACAATTTTAAAAAAAGCAAATACCACATATAAAGAACTTGATATTGTCGTCATCATCACCATCATTTCACTAAAGTGTTCTTAAAGAACACAAAAACCCAACTGGTATTCAGAATTTTAATAGAAAAGGCCATAAATATGAAAAAAAGTTAAACATTTTTAACAAATGAAAATTAAAAAAAAAACAAAAAAAACATACAAATAAAACAAAACAAAACAAATTTCCAATTTTATAACCTAGCTGGTTCTGCTTCAGGATAAAGAAAAAATGCGATTCCTCGGCACGAAACGTCGTAACTTTAGGAATGATTATTATACTGTTCACAAAACTCGACTGATTATTAACACACCCAAGATCTCACGGCGATATTTGTTAGATTTCCATTTCCCCAAGCGTGCAATACTAATACGAATATCACAGCGTCTCTAATAGTACTGGTAAACAGATTATAGCTCAATGAAACCTTAACCCTATTCCCCATACACTATGCCGTTAACTCTTGCCTGGCCCCGCTATGTGCTCTCCATGGCATCGCTGTCACTACAGTAGAAGGCATCGGGAGCGTCAAGACAAAGCTACATCCCATTCAGGTACGTAGAACCACAAACCATGAGTTCAAGCACAATATTACAATACCATTGTGTAAAGTAATTTTCTAGTTTTAGTTTACAATAAGTTTGCTATGTTCTTGTATTTTGCTACGATTACTGTTGCGACTGTATGGGTCGTGGCGCTGTAGTTTTTTTATTTCCGAGAATATCTGTCTGAGGTCACCATGGTCGAGTTGTTAGATGCCTGCTCCTAACCCCTCGGCGGAAAAACACGCGGGAGTTCGAAATTCAAATCCTACTGGGGGGAAGGGAACGATTAGAAGATTAGAACTTACATTGTTCTCGGTGACTCAATGACCCTTTCTTGGATAGGGAAGCCCGACGTCTTTCCTTCTCGAATATATTTCGGAGATTCCGTGTATGCGTTACGCTAAAATCCTTCTCACCAAACTGGGCACGCACTTAAAGCCGAGATAATTCTACTTTTTGTTCAGAACTGAAATACTACATACATTAAAAAGAAATGAAATAAAGATATTTCATTTATTATTGTTGCAGAGCATCTAGTGCTCCATTGTTGGCCCTGGGCTTTTGGTTGAGGGCTGAAGTATTTGTGACGACGTCGTTAATTGCAAAGACGAAAACAATTCAGCTCTTTCAGAGAGAAAATACCCGTATTGGAATTAATTTATGTCTTGCTTATTTATCACAAAGAATGCATTGTTACTTTTTTTGGAGGACTCTCCAAAGTAAACGACCATCTGGAATAAGAAGTCTGTGATGCCAAATTAATGAGCACGGCTTGTGTTTATCAGATGGTGTGACAGATGAGTGACAGAGTTATTTTGTGAGCGGTACTGTCAAAATATCAAATAATTAACCTAAGAATTGATCGTTTTGAAACGAAACACATATACCTTATAAAACAGCATATAATATTATTCTTGAAAACTGTCTAGTTTTTACGAAACTCTGATCCCTTTCAAGGCAGGTTACTTAAAATGCTTATTTAAAATGCCTTGGCTGAAATAACCTCATCAGAGTAGAGCACTAGATAGAGCAAGACTGGTGCCAAACAGACCACCTGCAGACAGCTGTTGCTTCTACAGTTTCACACCGCCCGTCATCAACACCCGGCACAGATTGGCTTGATAGTCCTACAGTAATTCCATCCACGTGCAGCCTCTCCTTTTCTCAGTAATTATATATATATATCCTAACAAGAGTCTGAACTTTTGTACTTCTGAAGTTGAGTGAGTTTCCTGATCTTTTCTGTTTCTTCCTTTTTAATTTCATTCGTTCTTTCTTTCTTTCGTATAGAAAGTTGAACGAGTTATTTCTTATTTCTTTCTTTCTTTTTTCTATCTATCTTTCTTTTTTCTCTCTTTCTTTTTCTTTCTTTCTTTCTTTCTTTCTCTCTTTCTTTCTTTCTTTTGTTCTTTTCTTTGTTTCTTTCTTGTTTCCCCCCGAGGAAGCTTCTCACAGAAACTCAGTTAAGTCGCACACCTTTTTTCTCAGCGCTCGAAGATTTCGTTTTAGCCCGATTGTGGTTCTGAGTCCTTTTTTCTGGGATACAGGCGAAGAGTTGAGCTACACGTAACACCGAAAACAGAGAAAGCTTTTAGAAAATGACAGTTTGAAAGTTTTCAAATGTGCCCTAGATCACAGCACATTATATTATTATCTAAATCCATTACTATTTTTTTTTCTCAGTTTCATTTATTGAGCTTTCATTAAGGACGCATGTTTTGTCAAGCGCGCTTACAAAATAATACCCTGCTCTGCATTATCGTTGCATTATTGACACTCAAACAAATGGAAACAAAAGATAATGATTTTCTCTCCCCCCCCCCTCCTCCCCCTCTCCTTCCCTCCCCCCTCCCCCCATCCCCTGTCCCTTCCTCTCCCCTTCAAGCTCCGCCACTAACACCACTGATATTAATTATGTTGACATTGTCAGTTTGTTCTCATCACATCTGAATCATGTTCGTGAAATCCTATTGTATCCCTCGAGATGAACCACACAAATATTATGGACCACTGAGACAGACTGATGGAATAGAATGTTCATTGTCGCCACGGGTTATCAGGAAAATAATTTCAATCACAGTCATGGTAGTAATGCCTGAGTTTTGCTTGACTGATCAAAAACTGAACAGGACAAAATCAAAGTGCATGATATCCAAGATAGCGTCAATATTTTGTTTTGAAGTGGTAATTTATCCGGATTTGACGGACAGAAGTAAAGTATCTGTGTTGTTAGGACTCCTGCCATGCATCATCATCATCATTTTATAAAACATATCTTAAAATCTAAGACGACTTTCTACCGGCAACTAATCAAATACATAAAAAAAGGGGAAAATAATATGAAGAACTTGATATTGAATTAATAAAGTAAACTGGTATCGCTGGCCAAATTTTAGAGGCCTCTTGGCTGTTCGTCGGGGCAATAAATCATCATCATCATTATCATCATTACGCCCTGCCATGACTGGTATCATGCCTCTACACACTGACCATTTTCCTGATGAAATTTTCATCTGTATCATACTATCCCTGATCCTTTACAACAGTTTAGGTTTACGGGCCCCTTGTTGGCCCACGACTGAGAACTTTTAACTTGACAACCCCCCCCCCCCCCCCCGCTCCTTTTCATCTTTGCTGTGTCTGATAAATTATGGGCTTTGGTCGTCGCAAAGCTGGCTTTCCGTCTACTCTCCAATGTTATTATTCCATTAATAATTCTGTCGTTCTCTTTTTCTCTGTGCCCTAAAATGCTGTCTTGACTTGGCTGTTGGATCTTGAAAGATGGCCAAGTCTCGTTTCTTTCTTCTCACAGTAGCCGATAATTCAGTTCCTCTTTAGGTCCTGTATGCTGTCTTTTGGTGTTCTGGACTTCGTTGGTGACATATTCTATATTCTATGGTTCTCAGACACTATCCCAGTTTTGTCGTACCTTTGTTCCCCGTCTTCCACTCTGTTTCGAAGTAATACTACAATTAACGTGTGCAGTCAGATGAGCGCATTCATTAACTCTTGTCAACAAACAGGTGCAGTGTGGAGGTAATGAACTGGTTATGGGGTTTTCCTTGTGGAAGAGGTCAGTCATATGATTAATGGACGCCAGGGTCAGACCTGGCTAGGGACCAGTCCCATGTTTGATGGAGTATTGTATTAAATGGAAAAAAATGGACTGACAATGCAATGGCAGTGGTTTCAACTAACAGGACCACATATCTGTCGGGATATCGAAATAGTAATAATAATGATAATAATAATAATAATAATAATGGCAGTAAAATGCCATCGGCGAGCCAGTTACAGTTTATACTAATAATAACGCCTAGATAAATACACTTAATGATCGAATAAGTGAGTGGAGTTAACTGGAAAATAATATTTTCAATGCTTTAATTAAATATGTCCTGCTTATCATTTTTTTTTTGGGGGGGGGGTAACCTATATATGCTTACGTTTATAAATAATTTGTTTGTCCCGCTATAATCATTTGCCTAAACTGAAGGCGGAAGGACTGACGGATTCACAGACAGACAGACAGAAAAACAGACAGACCGACAGACAAATAGAAGACAAACACAAGTATTTGGTAAATATAAACATAGATTGATTTGATTCATATGTCAGTTGGTTTGATTGACTAACAGACTGACTGGGTGTTTGATTGATTATTGGATTGATTGATTGATTGATTGATTGATTGATTGATACATCCATTGATTATGTCCACAGCGTCAGATAGCAGAGAACCACGGCTCCCAGTGCGGCTTCTGTACTCCGGGCATTGTCATGTCTATGTACGCACTGCTCAGAACTCACTCATATCCCACACAGAAACAGATGTACGACGCCTTCGATGGTGGGTACCCAGTAGCAACGACAATAATATGGCCAATCACACGGACAGTAACAGTACAATATCTTGTAATAACATAACTATGCCATGATTGTAGTAAATACGTTGTCGTTTCAACTATCTGTGTCTTATCTCATTTTCTCCGTTTCCGCCCCCCCTCCCCCCCCCTTTTTGTCAGCTCTCGTATTGTGGTGTTATATAATTTCAGTCGTTATTCTTTTTTGATATTTAGTTATTTCAAATATGGGTCCCATGTCTTCTCTCACATACCTTGTTTTATTTCATGTCCTGTAGTCAAGGGAAGGCAGGTGGGAGGGAAGGGGGAAAAATGCTGTTGGGTTACCATTAATGACATTCTGACACTTTTTTTTTCCAGCTGTCACGGTCTTAGCTAAGATTCAGTAAATACACTAAATTATCGAATGTGCGAGTGGAATTGATTGGAAAGTAATGTTTTGAGTCCTTATTATTTTTTTAAAAATTACGTGTCTTTTTATTTATGCACGTGTGAATCTATAAATAATTTATTTGTAGCTATGTAATTGTCTGTATAAAACCTCAGACAAAGCGGTGGACGGACACACGGCGGACAAACAGACTGACAGACAGAAGGACAGAAGAATATATCTGTTGAAAATAATATGATATTCCTTCCTTACAAAATAACGGCTATCGTCATAATTATAATTACGATTATTACCAGTATTACATTGTAATAATCATCACTTATTACATTTTCACCGCCACTGTCTCTTTCCAGGTAACCTCTGCAGATGTACAGGTTACAGACCAATTCTTGAAGGCCTTTATCCGTTCACTAAAGTAAGCAATATGCTATTCTTAGCTATCTATCTATGCATTAGTAGATTTAATTTGGTCATCCTACGTCCTTCCATCCATGCATCCATCCATTCAGCCATCCGTCCATCCAGCTGTCTATCCATCCATGTACATGCACACCCATCTGTTTAAAGAGATGCATTTCCATCCATCGGTCTAATCAGTTTGCTTGTTTATCTGTTTTGCACCAGAGGTGCATCTTTGCCATTTCCAAAGAAACGTTCCCGATTACATAAGTCACTCTATTTCGTTAATTGTGCTCAATGCGGGAATACAGCATCGGGTGGCTCAAGAGCAATAAGTGCTCTTTAAATCAGTAAATCTGACACAAAGAAGCATCATCGCTTTTTCCAAAGAATCATTTCTCACTGTGAAAGTTGCTCTATTTCGTTGGCTGTGCTTGATGCAGGAATACAGCACAGGGTGTCCCATGGGCGAGAAGTGCTGTAGGAACGGACCCTCCACATCAGACTGTGGCAGCGACGGTTTGGCCAATGGTAACGTTGGTCTGGTCAACGGAGATCATCTGCCCAATGGAATCAACGGTCATGTCAATGGTGACGCCAAAGTAGAGGTCAGTGTTGCGTTGTGATCCGCCTGTGTTGTTCTTTATGAGTTTGAACATTTTTTCTATCATATTTCTTATATTTATTTACAACGTCAATCTCCATCTGATCGAACTTTCATTGCACCAAAATTCAAAATGTTATCGCTGTTTCTATTGGCTTTTTTTTCCTTTCTGTCTTTTTTTTTTTTTCAATTTTCCTTTTTTATAAAGGAGAAAAAGAGAATAGGGAAAAAGAGTGGTTTTGCTTATGTTTATAAACATCCTCTTCAGAACTGTTAATTTGTATCTTCTTAACCAACTAAAACGCAGCAGGGACATTCCTTAAAAGAATTTTATGAGCAATCGGCTTCTGTTTGCCTTACAACTTTGTTTAAAAAAATCAGTTCTTTAACAACAACAAGAACAACAACAACAAAAACAAAACAAAACAAAACAAAAAAAAAGGAGACATTTAAAATGTCGATCAAAATCATGTGTAATTTTGATTCAATCATTCTATATGAACTATTGAACCATTAAAGCAGTTCATGACGAGATGATTTTATAACATAGGCTACTCATCATGCTGCAACAATAAGCCGATAGGCCGTTAAATCAATATCCAAAGGTATACTGATTATATAGCTAAGGAATGTTAATGACTGTTATTGTGTCTTTCTGCAGGAAGACCACGAGGACTACTCCGAACCTCTGTACAACCCATCACAAGAACCCATCTTTCCACCAGAACTGAAGGTAACGCCGATATTCGCAGACTTAAACAGTCTTATGTTTGCAGTCCAAGTGACAAATTAAAGACAGTACAAGTTCCGGGTGTTCTAGCTTTATTTCCGTTGACAGGTCTTTGGATAGGCAAACAAAGAGACAGACAGAGAGTCACACAGACATGTACAGACGTAACATCAGACAGGAAGGTAGACGTGAAGACGGATGGAAGGACGAGTAAATGTATTCTATGCTGACCAGTCAAGATCCAAAGCTTTATATAGCAAACTAATTTATCGCCAGAGCTGTATAATAACAACTGTAGTTATCCCATTCTAGTAGCGACTGAGATCCACAGCTCTTTGAAATAGAAGGATGAATCTCCAAAGCTTCATAATACATGTAATATAGCAATTACATGTCACTGTCTTCTTTATCAGCTCCTCTCTCCCAAACTGATTAACGAGTACTTGAAGTTTGAGTCCCCTCGGTGTACCTGGCTACGACCTACAACCCTTCAGCAATTGTTGGACATCAAACAGAAATACCCGGAATGTCGCCTGGTCACCGGAAACACAGAAATAGGTCAGTGCACTGTGGAATTATAAATAAATGCTATTGTTATTTGAAAAAAAAACACTGGTGAAAAGATGCTAGAGCGAATTATATTCTGATTGGTGCTTTAACAAAATATTAATCAAAACTTCGTTATTTGGCTCTTAAATTACTCTAGGATTAGGAATTGCAAGGATAGATCACTTGATCTACCTCCTGTATGAAAATTGCTGATCCCTTTTTCTTAATTATTATGTCTTTCATTTCATAAAGTCTGTAACATGAGGATCAGATGATGAAAGCCTGACGGAAAGTCTGTGATTAGGCACATTATCCCTGTCATCAGTCATATGGTTTTGACTTTTATTTTAACATTTCTATGTAAAACAACAACAACAATAACAACAGTAACAAAACTTTAATGGGCTCTCCTTAACGGTTATACACAATTTTGAAATAATTTCAGGACGAAGCTTTAATTATAGGCACTTGCTGATCTGCCAGCACGATTCTCGATACTGGGACACAATAGACTTCTACGGTTTCTATAATCATTCAAACAAAATTCTCAGGTCTTCATTGCTTACCGCAAACCTACCGATAAGCTAATGATACGTGCGGCCTATAAACGTTTCCAACGAAAAACGTCTAGTTCTGATCCAATGTCAAGTACCTTATCTTATGATTATAACCAATTGGAACGGAAATCATGAGGTACCTTGTTAAATCTAACTGTGACACTAGTCTTCTGGGAGCCTAAATATTACGTCGATCTTTGATTGTATTTTATTCGAGTAAAAATTTTTAATAATGTACTTTGCATGTCTCAACAATCACCAAAATCGTGTTTCTTGTGCTAGGTATCGAGGCCAAATTCAAAAAGCGGCATTTCAATGTGCTGGTCAGTCCAGCATTTGTGAAAGAACTGCGCCAGGTGACAATCACAGACCTGGGTCTGAAATTTGGCGCCTCGGTCACTCTCACTGACATGGAAAAACACCTGAGGAAAGCAGTCGACAGTTTCCCTGGTAAGTCCTGAGATTTAATATTGCTCTCTCCTATTCTCTGGTCTAGGTCTGTGTCTCTAGTGAAGGTCAATCTGTCATTGTGTCCGATAGATCGCATTCTCTCTCTGTCCCCATTCTTTCTTCCTTTCTCTGTTTCGCCCCATCACTAGTTCTCATTATTCCACTTTCTTTTCTCTGGACCGTTCTCCGTTTTCTCCTTATCACTTTATTATCTCTCTCTTTCTCCTAGTTGCTTCATTTTTTTCACACATCCTGCTGTCTAGGTCTTTCTCTCTCTCTCTCTCTGTCTATCTCTCTCTCCCTATATGCTTCTCATAACTTCACCCTTTCACACATTCCCCTTTCCGTGTCTTTCTCCCGTCTTTCCTGCTCACGCAGCCGCTCATCTCTTTCACTCTCTTTCACTTTTTTCGCTTTCCTATCTGTGATCTCTTTCCCTGTTCTCTCCTGCTTATTCTCCCATCTTTCTCCCTCCGTCTCATCCCCCCCCCTGCTCCCTTCCCTATTCCGTTATCCGGATCTGTCTCACTCCCCCCCCCCCTCCTCCTCCTCTTCCTTCTCCTCTCCCATCTCTTTCTTTTCTTTTAATTCCCTCATTTTTCTGTCTCTTGTCTCTTTCTCCATTCTCTCTTACTCACTCCATCGCTGTTCTATCTCTCTTTGATTGACTCACTGTCTCACACATTCCGTTGCCATCTTTCCCCATTATCCCCCTGCATGCTAACTTTTTAATATCTTTTTTTCTTTCTCTCTTTCTCTTCTATACGCTCAGTTGCCTCTGTTTCTTATCCGTCCTCACTTTCCTGCTTTCCATCCATTAGTTTAAGTTTTACAGCACTCGATGTCAGAGTACAAGTCTGTCATTGCCCTCATTTTCTCCTGCCTCTCCCTCTCTCTTCCATGTGCTATCTCTTGCTTAGCACTTCGTTGCTTTTCTTTTTTTTTTTCTCCTGACTCCCAAGTTCTCCATTTTTCTCTCTCTCTTTTCTTGTTTCCTTCTTTGTTTCTCTCTTTTTTGTTCTTTCTTTCTTTCTTTCTTTCTTTCTATTCTTATCCCATTTTCCCCGGTCAGTTTTTCTTTCCTTTTTTTCTTCTCCCTTCCTTTTGCTCCCGCCTCCCTTCTTTTGTTCTTTCTTTCCGTCATTTCCGAAGTTTCACCTCTCTCTCTCAATATCGTACTCATCCAAACTGTAGTTATTTTTAGCGTTGCACCTCTCTATCTCATTCTTCAAACCAGTGTGGAGGGCAGGGGACTGAGGTAAGCTGGGGTACAGCGGTCCGTGTGTGCGCGAGATAAACCTGCAAGGCCACACGAAAGAGCAGAAATTAAAGTAAATTTTGAAAAAAATGTTAGGGGATGATGTTGAAATGCGTTAAGTAAATACTGAAATAGGAGATAGTATTATGGAATAAACAAGTTTTGTGACACATTTTCCAAATTTTTATTACTTTCGTATTTTTTTATTTTAGACACTTTATGTGTGTGTGTGTGTGTGTGTGTGTGTCTGTCTGTCTCTATGTATGTATGTATGTATGTACGTATGTATGTATG
>JBCEWB010158486.1:0-10509 GCA_039654565.1 Peronia peronii
GAGTGAAAGAGCAATGCTGAAAAGACTTTAAGCATGAACTATTGTAAAGATTGAATTGTTGTTCAGCCAACAGAGAAAAAATGCAGACGAATAACAATTTGTCATTTATCCAGTGAATTTCATTTTGTCTATCATTAGAAACATCATGTCGTGGTACATTGATTCTGTCTTGTAAGTTCCTGAACCTAAATAAATTAGAGACTACTGCAGTCAACCAATATAGCCTACCCATCACTGTTTCAGAAAGAATAACACTAGAATGAGCAGAAGAACTAAAGATGAGAGTCCTGTATATGCCGTCATGAGATTATCATTCGTAATGTTTATTCTGTTCTTTTGAATACTATTGGAGAAAAGAATCATTCGTCTATTTCTCTCTCAGAAGCAATCGAATCCAATGGATAAAACCTAAAACGTATATGAGGCTATTGCTATTAGATCTTGAAATGGATTTCATTTCAGTCCTTTACGCTAGTAAATCTGTATCTTCTCTTTTCGGATGAATGTCAGTCTATTTTCTCCACTATTTGTTAGAAATGGCCCCTATCATGGCGATCTCTGTTTATTTCCATGTAAAGTTAAAAATGACATTTTCGTCAGTACCATCACATTAAGTTGTTTGTCTGAGATGACAGACGAGTCAGTAGTGTTAGTGCGAGCTGGATGAACATGGCCAATACTATTCTTTAAAAAAATACGTATTTCCCTCATTTACATTCATTTACCATTACTCATCACTTGATTTTGAAATCTGTACACAGTATTAAACTATTTTCTCGTTTGGATTTATCACTCATTATGTATTTCCATCCTGACTTGTCCACAGGTCTTCAGGACAGGTTGAAAGGTTTCAGGTTACAAAGTTTTACTGCTGACAATACTTCAGTGTACAGATATGATGAGCCCGGTACCACACAAGCCATTTACACTGTTGTTCCTGCACAATCTTCCATGACATCTCCCATCTCATCTGTCAACGTTACTGCAACTGAAACATCACATCTTGGCTACAGCATTCTGACAATCTGTGAAGCTGAAATGTTTGGAGGTAACTATTGGTTTTATTATACTCATTTGCAATGGGATATCCACTAACAAAAACTTTGTCTTTCTGTACTCGATTATTTTTTCTGTCAGAAAATCAAGATTCATACTAGAGATATCTGTCATCCTCTCTTCTGTAAAATCTTTATATCTTTATCTATTACAGTATTTTCACTTGTCAATGACATTTTTTATATAGCTGTGTGCATTGTTAATTTATTGTCTGGATTTATGTCATTTTACACAAACAGTGATACGGTGGACGGGAGGTGATAATAATTCCACACTTTGAGATTGTTGTCTTTACATAACTAATATTATGGAAATGCTGATAATATCTCTTTTGTTGTTTATATAATACTATTTATTTGTGTTATTTTGATTTCCTCGTAGACATAGTTTGTGACAATGCACACTATGGTCGAGAATGTGAGAACCCCTGTAACTGCTTGAATGACGATTTTTGTTTCGTGAGCACTGGTGGATGTCCCAGTGGTTGTGCTGTGGGCTATTCTGGAGAAGCTTGCGACAAACGTGAGTATTAAATCTGTATCGCAAACTGTATACAACATGAAACTACACGGTATCATAATGCTATAGATATAACATCCTTTCAAATTGTTTGAACGCTTTCAACTCACAGGATGAGCATTTATGCATTAGACGGTTGCAATCTCCAAGTAAAAATGGGAAAATATGAAATATTACTATGGAGATTATTTTCCTAAAAGTATGCGACACTTCCGATACATATAAATCTTTAAACATATTTCTTCATTAAGAATACCACGTTTGTCTGACAAAATATAGCCATTTTATTACGGATCTGAGTGAACAGAGACATGTAGTGGGAAATGTCAAGGAAATGATATTTGTCACTAAACTTCACAGACGGAATTTGCTCTAACATAATTATGGTTGCAGTGGTAGGAAATGTCACACATATGCGTTAAGCCTCCATGACCAGCACGGTCTATAAAGTAGAATGAAACTGTTACTTTGACACAATGTTCAAATTCAAAAGATCCACAGAGAATCTCCGGAATTTTGTTAGTTGCTAAAACCAGTTCTTTTTAATTAGTTTTAAATCCTTATACTAAATAATATGTTTGAAATAGTCTTCACTCTCAGTCAGTATTTAGTGCTAAGTAAAATGGAGAAGAACCCTGCAGAAAAACATTTTTTTTTTTGGGGGGGGGGGTTCTTTTTTTTTCTTTGTTTGTTTCTTTGTTTGTTTGCTTGATTGTTTGTTTGTTTGCTTGTTTTTTGCAATGTGTATTGGAGAAAAAAATGTCATTAATAATAAAGAAGACGAATATTAGAAATATCTTGGAGTATCAATAAACTCAGCCGAAAGGAAAACAGCGGACCTGCAAGTCAGTTAACACACCAGGCAGAATACGCTGCCTATTTCAGATTGTTCATTAAGACGATATCAGTTTCATACATGTAAAAACCTCATCTATATACATATAAGTACATGATGACGTATAATTATTATATATATATGTGTGAACTATATGAGTGCTGTTTTTATGACAATTAATATAATTATTATGTTTGGATAACCATAACTCTAGACAGTTTTCTTATACGTTATTATTTCTGCACTTTTGAGTTCAGTTTCCATCAATGTGGTAGTTAAGGCGTGACAAAATGAACCACAGCTGTGCTCCTTATTTGGCCAGACTGCAGACATAATGTATCTTTTCCTATACACAGTATGTAAATAGCAAAGTTGTTCTCAGGTGTGGAGCAAAGTTTTGATTTCTCGAAAAACCACACCTGATGAACATAGCAACGCCAAAAACCAAAAGATAAAGTAACGTTTCCATACCTATAACAGTTAAATTGAAGACTTTAATGAAATAGACTGGCTACAGATTAAGATTTAACAAATCAAGTAGGGGCCGATGGGGAGGGAGGGAGGGTTGAGAGGGGACGATTTAGTGAGCTGGACAAAACCATTTTGGTGGTCAGAAAATGACACTAACAGCAAAAATCAACAAGCTGTTAAGAGATAATTGGCAAAGAGTCACCACACCTTCTATCTCCAATATCTCCTTCGCATTCTTGACATATTCTGGCAGGACCAATGCAGAGGTCCTGTCTCGTGCTGATTTTCCGAGTCTGTATACCCATCTTCGAGAGAGTATACCGCGTCGGCTATGCCATGTTCACAGCATGGAGGATGGTGGAATTCTCACAGACACCTACGGATAGCTGTTGTCTGGGAAACGAAACACGGTCGCTCCATGGTGGGTTACAAAGACGTCGTCAAGAGAGATATCAACACTCTTCACATTGACACAGAGTACGCTTAGAACCTTGCAGCTGATCGCTCAAGGTGGTGTAGCACCCTGACTCAACACTTCATGTCGGGAGAGCAGAAACTCATGTGCGCAGTGGTAGAAAAAGATGTACGCAGAAAGGACCGTTGCTACTCCTATAGAGCAGCGACCACCCACAGATGCGACCTTTCTAACAGAGACTATCATTTTCGCCATGAACTGACAGGCGAAGACCTATTATTCTAACCGGTTTCATTTTACTTTTAAATTTATCGTCGTCACTATATACACATTATCTACATCCTGAGTATTCCTGAGTAACGCCAGCAAGAAACATATTTATAAATAAATAGAGGAGAGAGAGAGAGAAGGTTTTTCTTTGATAGTGTTGTGATAGGTAATTTTACACTAGCACTGTGTACCAAGTAGTGTGAAATATCAAATGTGATGCTTAACTGGTTCTCTCCTGGGATAAACATGGACATATATGAACCCAATGTACACCTTGCATTGCAAGTTATAATTCATTTCCACAGCTCGAGTAATAGGATAAAACAAAGAAGAGACCATTGTTATACTGGGCACCCGATATAATATAGATACCCAATTGGAGACAGGTTATCACTGCAGAGACTGTATCTTTCCCCTTGCAGCTTGTCCAGCTGATAAATATGGCCAGGACTGTAAGTCAACCTGTAGCCCATTCTGTCTGCAAGTGGAAAACAACAGCACAGAATCTCCCTGTCATCATGTCAACGGCACATGTCAAATGGGTTGTCAGACTGGATATTTCGGGGAACAATGTCAAGCCGGTAAGTCATATGGCTGAGAACTGAAAGTCGGATCTAGACTCGGGTGAATGTGTTTGTTTTTCAACCTTGTACTATTTGTCGTTATAATTGTAATCAATGTCCACGTCGTTATTATTCGTTCTGCTGACAATCCTGAGATAATTCAATCGTTAAAATCGGTGAAAAAAAAATTCATTCTGACATTATCATCCAAACATCCTCTAAAGACATAACAAGCCAGCCTTCCCCTCCCCCTTTCTCCTTTCTCCTTTTTTTCCTTCATCCTTTTATTATTACTGTTATTTTTATTATCATTTTTTTATCATCAATTTCTTCTCAGTGTATCTTCTATCGACCGCCACCTCTCTCTCTGCAACTTTCCTCCTCTATAGATACCTAATGGGTAATTTCTCACAGAACTTCAGTCCTAACCCTTTTGTGCGTGCAGGACTGATAAAAGACCTTCATGCTGTAGATGGCACTCACAAGTCAGCAATCATTGACCGAGTACTGCAAAAAGTTAGCATTGATGTAGCAGTCCTAGACAGTAGATCCCTGAAGGAAGAAAATTACATTTTTTCTTGGAGAGGATAAGTGCTGAGGAAATCAGAAAACGTGGAGTGGCATTAGTAGTGAAGAACCTTCTGCGGCATATGATTGAACCTTCAACAAGTATATGAAGAGAATCTTCACCTAGACATATCAGCAGTGACAGCTGTTGTTAACGTTATATGTATCACTGCACCAACACAGCAATTCCAATTGAAATCAATGTTTTGAGTCACTTAACTACTTCAAGGACAGACCATCATCAGGCCAAGTCTATCTCCCTGGTGACTTTAATACACAAGTCGAAGCGGATCGAGATTCTTGGCCGAGCAACCTATTACATCATAGTATAGGGAAAATGAATGACAATAGCCAGTGGGTTTTAGAACTGTGTCCTGGCCACAATGTCTGAGTGGCCATACAGAACAAGACAGGTCACAAAACATCCTAGGGACATGCAAGGTCGAAGCATTGGCAACAACTGGATTTGACCATTACCAGGCAAGACTTCCTAAAGAATTTCTGCAATACTAAAACATATCACAGTGCTGGCTGCGACACAGACCACTCTCTGGTTCCTTCCAAGCTCAAACTGAAGCTTAAAAAAACACCATTCCAGAAAAAAGGTCAGCCGCCAAAGGTCAAAAGACTGCCTATGCTGACAAAAACCACTAGTTCGTCGAGCGACTTTAAAGAAACACTAGTACTAGACTAAGGACGGAATGTGGAAGCTCACTGGAACTTTCTTAGGAACATCATCTAGATTGTTGCAGTCCTAACATATGGGAAAAGGGAACAAAAGACCAACAATTGGTTTGAAGCAATCATCACTTTAATTGAACCAATTATCAATACTAAACGGGACACAGTAGTCAGTACAAACCCAATTCCAGTCAGCAGAACTTCCATGCATTGAGAGCCGCTTGCAACAAAGCCCAACAAATAGCACACCGCTCCACAAACGACTACTGACTCCAACTGTCAGACATCATACAGAAAGCCTTGGAAACAGAAAACATCAGGAAAATATATAAAGGCATCTAACAAGTAACAGGAATACAAACCAAGATAACCGCGCCCTTGAAGTCCAAGACAAGGGAAGTTATGGTTGACAGAAACAAGGAAATAGATCGTTAGGTAGGACATTATCTGAACTCTACTCCATAGAGAACAACGTACCCAAGAAGCGATTGACAGCATTGAAGACTTGCAAATGTTGGATTAATTGGATGCTGACCCCAGCTTAAAAGAACTCAACAAAACCATTCATAATTATGGCTCCACAATCATCAGCACGTTATCCCTCGACAAAGATATCGACAAAGCCGCTGCTGTGATGTCAATGATCAAACCTTAGTAAGAAAATTCTCAGTGTTCTCAGCACAACATCCGCCAGACAGGAGAACCGCCTTGCAAGGTTTCATCGTTGCTGTCTGTGGGTTATGTTAGGCATTACTTGGAAGGATATATTAATATCAGTGCTGGAACGCACAGACATCCTCAGTATGCACGTTGTGCTCTGTCAACGCCGGCTCCGTTGGATTGGTCACGTGCGCAGAATGGAGCACGGCCCCATTTCCAAAGACCTATTTTCTGGTCAGCTGGCTGCAAAACACTGTCCTCTAGGTTGGGCTCTGCACTTCACTTCAAATATGTATACAAGCGTGACATAAATGTCTCTGACATAGACCTAGCTGCCAAGCGTTTGCAGAAAATCGCAGTGGATGGAGGAGCCGGGGAGAAGCAAAGTGGCAACAGCCAAAAGATTGAAAAAGCTGCAGGAAGGACAGACAACAAAACAAACTCATCTATCCGTCTTCTAGCTGTACGTGTAATTTCAACAAATGTGGCAGAAACTGCCATACACCAACTGAACCACCGAGCCGTTCCAGACAGTGTTCCCAACAGGACTCGAATGACTAAAAAGACAGCAGCCATTATCTCACGAGACAGAAGGAACCTACTACTATTATTTTCATATCTCCTCACTCTAACCCCCTTGACCACCCCTTGCTCAGGACAATAGTGTGCATGCACTATAAAAACGTAAGCGGCATATGAATACTCTATTTGAAATAAAAATGCTCAATGAAATGATATTCCGTGTGACATTTTGATACGATGTTCAGTTATAATTTTGCTATTTCTCTAAACCCTAACCCACAGTAGCAATCTTGTATTCTACTATTTGGTATTAAATTTAACTCCGTACGACTAGGTTTTATTTGATAAACTCTGAACGCTCACACTCCTCTTAAATATAAATCTATAACAGAACTCAAAAACTGCTGAATGTATCCATCTCCACTTGGGCACATAGGATTGTTGCATAAACCCAACAAAAAGCATATTATGCTTGACATTGTTCTATTGAAGAGTAAATTCGCTGGGGTATTTGCTCCGAAATGTACGTGGAAAAAATGGGGAGGAAAGGTGGGATAGCGTGATAATTTGCAGCCCTCAGCACACGTTTAGCCTGCACAGTTCAGTCTTGGCTGGGGACTCCAGTTTAAAAGATAAAAAACGCGATATGTAATATTTTGGATACTAACCCCCTTCCCCTTCCTCCGTGCCCCTCCACTAAATGTACTGTCCTAACTCGACATTGTACTTTTCAGTGTTTAAAGTTTCAGCAGTGATTTGTTGTGTACTGATCCTTTCGCTTTTTTTCACTCCTTTTGTTTCGGTTAATTTCCTAGGAGCTTGTAATATACGTTAAAATATGCACAGAATACTGTTAGAACCTTGCAGCTGACCGCTAGAGGTGGGGTAGCACCCTGATTTAATACTTCATGTCGGGAGAGGAGAAGCTCATGTGCGCAGTGGTCGATCGAAAAAGATGTAAGCAGAAAGGACCGTTGCTAGTCCTACAGTGCAGCGACCACCCACAGATGCGACCTTTCCCACAGAGACTATCATTCTCGCCTAGGTCTGTAAGCTACAACAGATACATAAGTCATGGACTGACGGACGAAGACCTATTATTCTTACCGGTTTCATTTTACTTTTAAATTTATCTTCGTCACTATATACACATTATCTACATTACAATTCCTGAGTAACGCCAGCAAGAAGCACATTTATAAATAAATAGGGGAGAGAGAGAAAAAGTTTTTCTTTCATAGTGTTGTGACAGGTAATATTACACTAGCCGTGTCCTTGGATAAACATAGACATATATGAACCCAATGTACACCTTGCATTGCAAGTTATAATCCGTTTTCAGAACTTGAGTAATAGGATAAAACAAAGAAGAGACCATTGTTATACTGTTCACCTGATATGATATAGATAAGCAATTGGAGACAAGTTATTACTACAGAGACTGTATCTCTCCACTTGCAGCTTGTCCAACTGATAAATATGGCCAGGACTGTAAGTCAACCTGTAGTCCATTCTGTCTGCCTGTGGAAAACAACAGCACAGAATCTCGCTGCCATCATGTCAATGGCATATGTCAAATGGGTTGTCAGACTGGATATTTCGGGGAACAATGTCAAGCCGGTATGTCATATGGCTGAGAACTGAAAGTCGGATCTAGACTCGGGGGAATGTGTTTGTTTTTCAACCTTGTACTATTTGTCGTTATAATTGTAATCAATGTCCACGTCGTTATTATTCGTTCTGCTGACAATCCTGAGATAATTCAATCGTTAAAATCGGTGAAAAAAAAATTCATTCTGACATTATCATCCAAACATCCTCTAAAGACATAACAAGCCAGCCTTCCCCTCCCCCTTTCTCCTTTCTCCTTTTTTTCCTTCATCCTTTTATTATTACTGTTATTTTTATTATCATTTTTTTATCATCAATTTCTTCTCAGTGTATCTTCTATCGACCGCCACCTCTCTCTCTGCAACTTTCCTCCTCTATAGATACCTAATGGGTAATTTCTCACAGAACTTCAGTCCTAACCCTTTTGTGCGTGCAGGACTGATAAAAGACCTTCATGCTGTAGATGGCACTCACAAGTCAGCAATCATTGACCGAGTACTGCAAAAAGTTAGCATTGATGTAGCAGTCCTAGACAGTAGATCCCTGAAGGAAGAAAATTACATTTTTTCTTGGAGAGGATAAGTGCTGAGGAAATCAGAAAACGTGGAGTGGCATTAGTAGTGAAGAACCTTCTGCGGCATATGATTGAACCTTCAACAAGTATATGAAGAGAATCTTCACCTAGACATATCAGCAGTGACAACTGTTGTTAACGTTATATGTATCTATGCACCAACACAGCAATTCCAATTGAAATCAATGTTCTGAGTCACTTAACTACTTCAAGGACAGACCATCATCAGGCCAAGTCTATTTTCCTGGTGACTTTAATACACGAGTCGAACTGATCGATATTCTTGGCCGGGCAAAAAATTGAAAAAGTCGCAGGAAGGACGGACAACAAAACAAATTCATCTATCGGTCTCCCACCTATACTTTTTTTGCAACAAATGTGGCAAAAACTGCCATACACGGATTGAACTACTGAGCCATTCCAGACAGTGTTCCCAACAGGACTCGAATGACTAAAAAGACAGCAGCCATTGTCTCACGAGACAGAAGGAACCTACTACTATTACTTTCATATCTCCTCACTCTTACCCTTGACCTCTCTCTCACCCCCACCCCCCAACCCCCTGTCATGAAAATAGTCTGCATGTACTATAAAAACGTAAGCAGCATTTCTATCTGTGGATAGACATATGAATACTCTGAAATAAAAATGCTCAATGAAATGATATGCCGTGTGACATTTTGATAGGATGTTCTGTTATAATTTGGCTATTTCTCTAACCCTAACCTACAGTAGCAGTCTTGTATTCTATTTTTTTTTTTTTTTGGTATTAAAATCTATCTCGGGACGATAAGGTTTTATCTGATAAACTCTGAACGCTCACACTCCTCTTAAATATAAATCTATAACAGAACTCAAAAACTGCAGAATGTATCCATCTCCACTTGGCCCACAGGATTGTTGCATAAACCCAACAAAAGCATATTATGCTTGACATTATTCTAGAAAGGCGATAATACATGAATAGTAATTTCGCTGAAGTATTTGATCCGAAATGTACGTGGACAAAATGGGGAGGAAAGATGGGATAGTAGCGTGATAATTCGCAGCTCTCAGCACACGTTTAGCCTGCACTGTTCAGTCTTGGATGGGGAGTCCGGTTTAAAAGAAAAAAAAAAAAAACACGACATGTAATATTTTGCATACTAACCCCCCTCCCCTTCCTCCGTGCCCCCTCCACTTAATTTACGGTCCTAACTCGACATTGTACTTTACAGTGTTTAAAGTTTCAGCAGTGATTTTGTGTGTACTAATCCTTTCGCTTTTTCGCTTTTTTCACTCCTTTTGTTTAGGTTAATTTACTAGGAGCTTGTAATATACATTAAAATATGCATGGACGCCATTATGATCCTCTCTCTCATTGGGCAATATTTGCGAATATTTTTCTAAATATATGCCATTTGTCATCGAACACAAATATCTTCTTCATTAAATAATCATTTTGCAAAGTGGATTTTTATACTCGTGTGCGTGGATAAATATCATTAGAGTAAAAGAAAATAAATCGAAAATTGAACAAGTTTCATGAGATAAACTTTGAATTCTACACGTGCCTGTTCATGATTTTTTAAAAAATTAATTCAAAGCTGGTTGGTTGTGTTCAGCAATTTCAACACTACAGACATATGAAAGAAGAAATAAACTTGCAGTAATCATCTCACTGTAAACACAGTGAATGTATACAGTTGAAAGTAATGAGAACTGATAGAACTGCTCAAAATGGCATAATGTTACAGAGAACAGTGCACTTCTCAGATAGGATTAT